>JAHZND010003393.1:0-18226 GCA_027744115.1 Acrocyrtus sp. NNG-2020 | reverse complement strand
ATTTTTTATTTGGTCTTTGGGCCGCCTGCTTACCATACTCCTATAATAAGCATTCCTGCAGTTCAATGGATTCAAAGTCAGCAGTCAGTCTTTCAGTAAAAAACTCCTTGTAATTAGGCTAAAGGCCATGTGGTCAAGTAGACACAGCTCGGGCATATAGCACACCAGACCAGATGCTGTTTAGCAGTATTAAGGATGTTATGGGCTAAAGCCCGCATCGTAAACAAACTTATTGACAGTGAGATGTATGGGGAAAGACAGTAAGAGCAGGTTCTACAAATAGCAAAAGTATCAGTACAATTTTCTCAGGTGAACCATCCATGCAAAAAACAGGAAAAGAAAACTCATCATAAAAAAAGACGATTACTGAACTGGCTCTTATGCCTTTTACGTCTTCAGTTTTTGTCGACTTGGAATGTGGATAACAAATTCCAGACGAAAATGAAAATCTGCTTAGCTATACACTTCAGTACAAAACAGCGTTTGTGCGATAATGATTAACAAAAGCCGACATGACAAGCAGAAACGACTTGAAGGTTGATTATTATAACGGCGTCATCATACCCGTCATTATCATTACTGTCATGCTCGAACCTGTATTTCGCTAAGCTTTTTTCTGCGGGAACTTCTGTATCTGCATCAGCATGAGATTCAGTATCCTTTGAGGCAGTAGTTATATAGCTCTCATTTAAAATTAATGACAAAAATGTAACTCCGCCATAGCCAGTTCTGTGTAAACGTATTTCTCTGTGAAAGTAATTTGCAAATGACGCGTGACAGAATATGTCAGTGTAAATTGAACTACTCTCTCCAAGAAATATGATTACTTGGAATATGCAAGATATTAAGCGCCCAACGTCGCATCAATGAATGTCTTTTCTTAGAAAATTGGCAGTCTACAGTATCAAAATTAAGTTAATGTAGACTGTGGACACTTTTTCTCAAGAAAATTTTTAACTTCCTGGAAAACGTACGCCTTCTTCTATATCCCAAAGCTGTCATTGTCGCTGGAAGCTGCTCATTTTTTCTCTATATTTTAAAAGAAATGACTCAGCGCATTTTTTGTAGCTTATTCCATCGGAAAATTATTCCCGGAAAAAATTAGGGTAGAGCGTGAATAGAATTTTTTTCCTGTGAATAAAGTTAAAGGAAAAGTCCTGAACTTTAAGAAGCTCCCTAATGTAAAAGTGAGTCATGTTGTGTTTCGACAAAAAATTACCAATTACAATGTTGGCTGCTTTCACTTGTCTAAGCTGTTTTAGCAGAGAGCTTCAACTTTGAAATGGCACTGTGTACAAGAAACTCCGTTAAAACTATTAAAATGGGCTGTCTTCTCCGTCGCCGCTAATATCAAAATGCATCTGAGAAATTCCGGTTTGCACATGTTCCACCCCAATTGTTTTTGCACACAGTCTGAGCAAACACTCAGGAAATTTAGGCTAGAAAAAAAATGTCACTAGCAACCTAAATTGATGAATGTGTGTGAGAAAAGAGACAAAGAAAGCCCCACTTTGCTATTTTTTGTAGCCTTTCTATCCACTTCTAAAATTCAAGAACCTTCCCTTCACCAATTTCCATCATCGCGAAGATGACGATGATGAGGAACGGCACCGCACCGCAACGAGTTTTTAGCAGAGCTGACATGAGCCTCGAGAAAAATATAACGGAACGGGATAACGGTGACGGGGAGAGGTGGCGACCGAGAATAAAAAGTGGTATGCATGAGTACAGAAAAGAAAGTAGCGGAACGTTCCATGCATGCAAAAAAAATATTTTTTTACTGTATCGCTGCCGCTATAATTTTTAACGGATAAGTGTGCATGTGTCGTGAGGTTTTTTCCGCTTTTCTCCTGCTACATTCCCTGACTCCCTGTTTAAAGTGCCTGAACAAATTCAAAGCTTTCCTTATACGAATAATCTAAAGTGGGGCTGAGTTACGAGGAACATGGAAATGTTAAGAAATTTTTTTTTCCTTAGTGGCTGTCAAGCTGACTGCTGCTAAATGCTCAACTCCTATTTATGGATTCTCCTATGAGGAAGGGATGGCATTCGCAAGCAGTTTTCTTGTACATTTTTTCTCCCTTTTTTTGGTTCCCTTGTAACGTACCCCATTTTTTATCCTTCGTACCTCATTTGCCACAAAAAAAAACTTTCAACTCTGTTATATAGCTTAAAAATGCTGAATTTCGGGGGAGAAGTGGTGAAAGTAATAATAAATGGAAAATGTGTAGTAGGCTGTTTTAAATATTTGTAGGAATAGGAATGTATGGGCAAGCCTTTCCTGCTGTGTCCTTTTTGATATATGAGATGATAATGGGGAAGAAGATCTTTTAATGCACTCTTCTCTTGCTCAAGCCACAGCCACGCACACGTTTTCATAATCTAATCATGGCCATGTGTGTATGTGAACTGTGTGAGAAAGTGGCGCTTCCCCAGCTCATGAATGAGTACAAGGCAAAAAAAAGAAGAGCAGCTTACGATATTATGGTAAATTCTCCTTTCGCCGTAGGCATAATAATGAATGGTTTTGAGTTCGACTTTAAAGCGGGTTCTTTATCCGAGAACCCCTTCTTTAATATAAATGTACGTACACATGCCCTCACATAAATGGAATAGCAATGATGCCAGCTCTTTTAGCTGATTTTCCGAGTAATGAAATGATAATCTTCCACTATCCTAGTCCTATATGGTCCACTTTACCAGTGGAAATCCTATAGATAAATGCTCATCTCAACTAATTTTATTCATATTTTACTAAATGAAAAGTGCACATCAAAAAGTCTTCTCTCTGCTGCAGTACATCACTAAGAGCGACTGGCACAGTGATAAATAATATACCTAAAAATGTGGAGAAGCATGAAAAACGGGAAATGAAGTCGCCTTTATATTAATTCTGACTTAAAGTGCGTTTTACAGTTGGCGAGGTATGGCGACTGACATGTAAGCGCCACAATATTAGAGAGAGAGAGTCACAGCCAACTTCCCATTGTGAGCTGGGTAGTGGCTAAGATTATTTCGCAGTATTTTTTTTATACAGGGAAGGGAGAGAAGGAGAGAATGGCGTTAATAATGGATGGTTTGGTTGAGAACGGTGACACTTTGCATACAAGACTGGAGGCGATCAAGCATCCCATTACGAGGAAAAATGAGCTCGGTCTATCTAGCATGACAGATTAGCAGAAGAATAGCCTTCATCATCGTCATCGTCATCGTCCTCCTTAATGCTAAAGCTGTAGCGGAACAGCACACACTACTTCTTTCTCTCAATTTTCTTTCGCGGCGGAAGAGAAAAAGAGTTATTATCGTGCTTACTATATAAGTACGGCATAATAGACATTTAAGCATTGCATCCTTTGCTTGATCATGTAAGATGTAGATATATTTCACTCTGCATTTTTTCCCTTTTTCACTTGCAAAGTAATAATTACGTGGCTTTGGCTTTCACAACTGTCGCATATCGCCTGAAGAAAATCTTTTGTAATGGGCTAGAGTGAATGCTAGGCGCTCAGTTGGGAGTGCTTTCCAAAAAAAAGAAGTTGGAGCTGTTTGAATAACGATACAGATAATAATTGGATATGATACTAGTCTAAGCCAAAATTTCTGCTGATTATAGCTGCACTCTGGGAATTTCAAATATACCTAAGCAAAGAAGTCGAAGTCTTAAGCTTATTGGCAGGAATATTTTTGCATTTTTTCCCTTTTTCACTTGCAAAGTAATAATTACGTGGCTTTGGCTTTCACAACTGTCGCATATCGCCTGAAGAAAATCTTTTGTAATGGGCTAGAGTGAATGTTAGGCGCTCAGTTGGGAGTGCTTTCCAAAAAAAAGAAGTTGGAGCTGTTTGAATAATGATACAGATAATAATTGGATAGGATACTCGTCTAAGCCAAAATTTCTGCTGATTATAGCTGCACTCTGGGAATTTCAAATATACCTAAGCAAAGAAGTCGAAGTCTTAAGCTTATTGGCAGGAATATTTGCACGGGCAAACTCGACATTTCTCAACCTTCTCTTCTCCCGCATTACTGTATTTACTGTTTCGAATGAAAAATAAGTAATTTCTAACTTTTCTTCTATAATAATATTTTTTAAACTACCCCAAAATTTTTACCATGTAGTGTACGGCTCGTAGCCAACTTATTGCCAAATTCAAGCTAACAAGTTAAAAATGATAATTTCCCGGAAGTGAGCAATGAATAGGATAGTGATTCTCCGTAGAAAAAAAGTTTCTTGTCGCGATGATATATCGCTCCGCTGCATTTATTTGCTCGTATTCCGTAAGGACAAGAAAGTTTATATTTTTTAATACCTTTCTGCAAAAAAAAGTCAAGATGAAGTCATATACTTCTCCTTCGAAGAGATACTCTCGCGGCCTTCTAAAAATGTGCTTAGTTTTTATATAATTTCTTCTCCGTTGCAAAACAAAAACTTTATTCTCGTCCTCGTCCTTCTATCTCTTCTGTCTCCCTCCTCCCTCCTCGCCCTTGTTTACTCTAGTATTTCCTACATCTTCTCTTTTTTTCTTCCAGCTTCTCTTCCTCTTTGCATTAATGTAGCCTATTTAGTTGTAAAATGAAGATTTATTTGATCCAGCATAAAAGGCGGACTTGCTTGGATGCTTTCTCCTTCATAGTACGATGTACATTTTTTTCTCAACTTTTTTTTCTCATCCGATTTGCTGGCTTCATATAAAAGTTGAAAAAAATGTACTTTGGTTGTCGGGAAAAGCTCTATCTGCTTGTGAACTTCTCACCTATATATTACGCTCTAATAAAGTTTGCTGAGCTTGAGCATTTATACGAGAAAATATATTTGAGCTAAATGTCTGTGCAGTTTTTATTCCTCTTTTTTGAATGAAATATTATTCTGTGCAAAAATAAGGAGATACGGGATCTCTAAATGTAAGTGAAAGTGAACTGAGTTTTTAGTAAACTTGGAGGAGGAAGCTATGAAAAACTTTCATGTTTGTTGTGCAACCTTCACAGTAAAGGAAAGGGCTGTTATAAGTTGTTAGCATTCCCATATTCTACTCCGAGAAACTCCAAAAAATGGCAAATTCGACAAATTGAGCTTCTCACTTCTACTGGAGAGAGGGGAAAATTGGTAAGCCAGAAGAGAGAATAAAAGATTCCAACGACAGGAAAAATATGAACGACTGTTTGCTCATTAGTTGACTCTCAATAGAAAAATGTTGCAACAATTTTAAATAATTTTACTAACGGAATGAAATTATTTAGAACTCGTTTGCGTTTCCAAACCCTAACTTTGTTGGAATGAAGATAAGCGGAGAAAATAAAGTTAAATTTGTGGAAGGGGAAAAAGCGACAAATTTTAGTTGTCGCAGTAGTGTCCTGTATGCAAGTTGGTGAGGATTTCCTCCAGTTTTCCAAGCAGATGGTATATATATTTTGTCGAGGACAGTGAAAGAAAATGCAAACAAAATAATGAAGAAAATTTTTGGTAGAGCAAACTTCTGGAGGGGACGGAAGTAGTGCTAAAACTAGGCTATTTAAATACCTTAATGTCTCTCCGGCAGGACTTTTCCTGGTGTATTTACGAGGCTACTGCGGCTTAACTCTATTATATTTCTATCCTAAATTTCCTCAGTCAGCAGATCTACGGGCTGTTCCCCATTAATTCTTAATTAGTAGAAAAGCAGGTCAGACAACTACAACTCTTCTTTGTATAGCGCTTACAGCTTTCCCCGTAACGTAGCTAATGTACATCTAAATTTTACTTGGGCATTCACTACCACTACCTTACGGATAACTTTACCACAGCATCCTACTGAAAAAAAAAAGATTTTCATTAGGAGGAGCTCTAAGGCCCCTGATACAATACTACGGAGACCGTAAAGATGCCACATATCTCCCACTTACATTATTAGCATTTCATTTAGCAGGGACTAAGGACATCACGCAGAATTTTCCTTCTCAGAACTAGAGAAGAATGTTTGCCAATGTATTATGAATGGACTCGGGGCAATTCGAGCTTGCAAGCTTGAAATGAAATATTTCAGCGTGGGTCCTCCTTCCCATTGTTTCCCATTCAACATCTCTTCACTTCATTCCAGGAAAAAATGTTGGATAGAACCACGTGATGACTTCATGTAATGGCACTATCCATGGAGAAATTTTGTCAGTTTATAGAACCAACAGTGAAAATCTGCATTCTCCTTTGCTACAACGCGGTTTCTGGTTGGAAAGAAATCCACTTTTTTATATGTTAGTGTGGGATTTAGCCTTGTGTTTGCGTTACACACCTGCTTTCCTTTCCACGATGAGCTTTGTGTATTTCATGTGCACACAACTTGTTTTTCCAACCAGGAGCAAAAAAATATTCTACCCACTTTTGGTTTTCATGCAAACACACATACAACTGTATGGCATGTTCTATGAAAACCACATCATTATCTTTATCAAAACACTTTGAGTTTTGTGTATTGGCAAATATATATTTGAAGGCTTTATGATAGGCATTATGAACCATGAACATATGCAGCTGCCAAAGTGGGTAAGATGTCTTTCTTTCCAAAAATGCTATTTTTATCGAGGATAAACAACTTAAGGGTAGCAATAGACAGATAGGACAACGGATTCCTGACCTGAATGTGCTTGACCTCTGCATTACGTGTCGCTTTTTTATCAATGATTTTAGAGTGTCTGTTTTGTCGGAGAGCAGTTTATTTTGCAGGAATAGATAATTTTATTAGCTTGAAATGAAAAACCTTTTTTTCTTCATCCTGAGGCTCCCGGATGATATGGAATAGTTAATTAATTGCAGTAGAATGACTCCCCATTGGTCCCATCAAGGAAATCGATTTTATTACCATATTTTAGACATTAAGAGCTGTCCGATTTCTACACTCAAATATAAAAAAACTATCATTAGCAGTTGGGCACTTCCGCCAACTGTTTTGGTAGATAAATTTTTCTGTACACTGCCGCATATTAGCACTGCTTTTGCTTTTGCCCTGAGACTACTAATTTGGTATGATTTAAAACTTTCTCCAACGAAAATAAATAACTGGAGTTAGTGCTGTTCAAAACAACCAGGGAAAAATATTGTCTTCTGCTCTAGCTCAAGCTATAGTAATTAAGGAACGACTTTTTTTTATTTAAAGCAAGAAAGATGAGAAAATTGCTTCAAGGCTTTATATCGTGGGAGTCTCATCAGTAGCAACAGGAAGGGAAAAAACATTCGTACAAAAAAATAAGTAAGCGAGGAGGAATAGGAGAAAGCGGGCGAAAATTTCCATTTCCTTCACAGCCCTACAGAGAAGGAAGGAATGAGCGTATCTAACTTTTTGGGGATAGTTTCCTCAAAAGATCCCTTCCAAAGTAATATTGGGCCAAGAGAGGAAGGCAAATACGGGAGGAAAAAAAGGAAGCAAAAATAATAAAACTTAGTTATAGCTTTGAAAAAAAAATTGGAGGAGAGAAGGAGCGTGTTCACGTACCCATGATCTGTTTTTCGTTTTCTTCCTAAAGTTTTTTTTCTTGCTAGGGTAGAGGTAGAATGGAGCACTACTTAACTTTCACATTCCCTCTGTCACAGGCGTATACGGTTTTTTCCTTCCTCCATCTTCCTGGCCTGGCCTAAAAACAATTTCTCTCCTTTTCGCAATCAGTATTCCCCATACCTAAAAATAAAAAGCATTTCTCTTGGAATGCTTTATATCATTCACAAATCAGAAGCTACTTTTCCAAAGTCTAAACATTAAAAGAGTTTTTTATTAGTTCGAATTCAAGAATCCATTCATTTCGTGCTGTCATCACCAGATGGGCATAATAGTGGAGAGGTAGTGCGGCTAGTGAGGCTAGTGGGAGTGCCCTAGCTCCTCCGAAAAATATCCTTGTAGTGTTTATTGTAGTTACCTACGGTCATCTTTGTGGCACCGAAATGAGATTTTCAGGGAATGATGCCTAGCTCCATGAACAGAAGGGAAAGTGAAGATATCATCCTTTAATGGGGTAGGTATACTGTCGTAACGGAGTAATAATTATAATGTTGCCTAACTACTTATTACAAACGGAAGTGAGTTTCTCGCTGCGACCCGGAAAAAGGGGAAAAAATATATTAAGAAAATTATCAACATATTAATTTTTTATGTGAGCCTGGGCCTCCTGGTCCCAGTTTTCTTTCACTGACAGAATTAATGCAATTTAACAAAAAAAAGCGCGGAGTGGATGAGGTAGCAAACTCTAATAAAGAAAATTGATACAAATCTCCTCACGCGCACGGTTATTTTAAGGAAAGGCATCCACGACATTTTGGCGCTTGTAAAGGAAACAGGAAATGAAAAGGCTTGTGCGGATGCACAGGCTCTATTAGCTGTTTGTTCATTCCACATACACGCCGTTTGTATTTTTGGTGACAGTACGCCATTCATCCCCAAAAAAACTTGACAGCGGTGTACATTCACCCATGCTAAGTGTACTTCTGCATCCTCGAAAAATATTATAAAACAGCTTTCCCATAGAGAGATCCGGAAAGATTTCAGAAAGAAAAAAAGGAGTCTTCTCAACATGATGAAATGAAAACTTTTTCAAGCAAAAAAACATAAAAAAGTGACCATATCCTACTGAAAGGAAGTGGTGACAGTAGTGGTAGAGTGCTACTTCTGTTGTCCTTTGAGACTTGATCTGATTCTTAAAAAGTGAAGGACTGTAAAGAAAAGAAATGCTTTTCCGGGCATGTTTGGAAAACGGCAGTGTCTCTATTTCGTAATAATAATGCTAAGGCACTGCTTTCTCCTCATTCATTCTGTTTTTCTCATCTTCTGTTTTTCTTTCAAAGCGCACTACAAACCAACTTCCTTTTCTCTTAGATATACACTCACTGCCCTTTTTGCCCTTTTAAGAGCACATTTTGAACAGATTTCTTTTTCAGCGAAATGTTTTAAATGGACTGGGAGAGCAAAGATAGGCATTAGGCAAAAACACTTTCTCTTACTTTTTCTGCAATTCCTCGTCATTTCTCAGTGCAGCACTTTTCCCGTAAGCATTTATTTTTTTAGAGTTTTTCCACTTTAAATGTTTGAGAGTGGGAAAGGTCGGAGAAATCTTTATGTCAAAGTGAAAGGTGCAGTGCTGTGCAATGATTTTTTTTTAAAAAAATAGTAGCCTGCCACTTTCCTGGTTTTTCTTTTCAAAGTCCCTTAAGAGTTTTCCTTGAATGTTTCCTTGAAGTTAAAAGGCGCTCAGATTTGGAGAGAGCATCAAAATAAATGCTCGTTTTTCAAATGTGTAAAAACAGAAAAAAAAGTCTGAAAGCAGCAAGGTTGTTATATTTGTGTATTCACGTGGCTCGCAGCTGCATTTCCACAAAGATTTCTCAGAAGATCCATAATGCAAATGTTTTCAGGTTATATATCGCAATAAAATTATGTTTATTTGGCTACTACACCAAGTAGTTGCGTATTGCCCTTGTTTTTAGGCTCAAGGACATGCGAAATGCCTAAGTGCTTTGTAGGATCAGGACCTTCACAGTAATTAACTGTGCTGAAATTGGTTTCTCTGTGTTAGACCGAATAAAGACAGTTCATGTCAAGTTCTGCACTTTAGGAATTCTTTGCCATTAATCGTGAAATGTGTCTGGGAAAGCTAACCAGCGGAAAATGTATTGATCTGGGAGTATAGTTGCTTCGGTTTTTAGATGTACCTATTCTATATACCATTCGCTAAAAAAGATTTACAAAGTTCATTAATAGGGAACCCCATTTTTCACCGATACTGTCAACTTAAGATGGGCTTTTTATAGGGAGGCATATCTTAATTGATAGAAATTTTTTTGCTACGACATCGAGCAGCAATGTGCAAAAAGGGTTGAGTAGTGCATGCAAACCACATCTTTTTTTCCTCAGCTATATAGCTGGATAGACTCGAATAAAATAGGAATCAGTGTGAGTTCTTCAAAAATAGGTTAAACAAGATAATATCTTTTTTTGCCGTAATGGACGAGAGTTATGGAGAGCGGATTCAAGCGCCAATACCACATTTTAATTTTTTTCGGAACAAAGGCACAATCCCATAATAAAAAATGTGGGCATGGAACATATGAAAAGATCGCGGACATGTATTCAGTCGGTTTTACTGGTTTCATGGCTCAGCAAGCTGAAACATCTAGTAGAGTAGGGATGTGAGCTCTTACGAATTTCATTCACTAGCGACCAGCCTAGAAGGTGAAATTGTGATAGAGGCTCAGCCTCACTCTCACCCTCACCGTCTAGTCTAGGAATCAGTGAGTAGGTATTCAATATTTGCTGTTTTCGTTTAAGCACTTTTTTAAAAAAAATTATGACAGTTTGGAAGCTCATTCCCATACTGGTAATGTGGCTGTGGAAAGAAGTGCCTTTCTTATCGCCGTATTAAAGGGCTGGATCACCTCCTCATTCAGCGTCCTGTTCACCTACAAAACTACGCATACGCTTAATGTAATATAATGAAATGATAGTGAGCTATAGTAAAAGATATATGAGATGGGGCAGGAACTTGAAATAAATGGAGAGCTGCTTCGCTCGTACACTATCGTTCGGGGAAATGCTGGAAATATCTGGTCTGTCCTCTGTAAATGTATTGGGGATTGGGGATCCTACAAAAATTTCTCTCATATTTTCTGCCCCCCACTTTAAAATATTTCGGATTTCAAAAATAGTTTATTTCTACAATTTTTTCTAACTTTCTTTTTTTGGAGAAGGGAAATAAAATCTTTAAAAAATAGTGCTAAAAGGTGTGGATTTTTTTAGCAGGTAGTGAAGGTAGTCAAAGTGGTAGAGAATGTGTGCAAAAGTTTAAAGAATACTAGGAAACTGGCTTGCACTAAAAATGTCTTCCGCGTCTGAAATTTTTTAGATGGAACAAAAAAAGTGTAATCATAGCTGGGATATATAGTTTATGTTTTGTGTGAAATAAAAGGGGTAAGTTTGAGATAGGTGATCTACCTATTTCTTTGAGAGATTTACAGTACTGACATAAGCATTGCTCTAGCTCGGGGCATATAACGAGATCACAACTTCAAAGAAAATATTCTTGTTGAGAAGGAGAAAAAAAGGTATGAAAATGCTTTTTTTACAATCCATTTTTGTACTTTGGAGGAACTATGTAAGCGCAAGTGCTCGTTGGGAGTATTTGTTGCTCTCATAGTCAGTCTCGTAAAAATCGTAAGTTAGCTCCGCAAGATGAATGGGCTTGTTACATATCTCGAACGCACACTCTCTGCTCACCCAGCGATGGAAATGATTCAAAAAATTCAAGAATACTTTCTCCTACTTTTTTTTCAAGGAAAAAACGCGGAATTGGAAAGGAAAAGTGAAAGAGGAGGACGAGGAACAAGTAGCACAAATATTTTCCAAAAAGTACGGAAAAAGTAGAAAAAGAATTCTTACACATTTTTTCGCAATTTTTTTTGTATAAGAGGCAACTACTGAGAGTGGGAGTAATGTGTGGGAGTCGGAGTACATATTAGGTAGCTACATAGCACTATTTCTAGTAGAAAAAAAGTATGAAATAAAAAAATTTCTCTTTAGGAATGAGCACGCATTCCCAAATGTCAATTTCTAATAAAAACAAGTATGATCTTTAAGGCTGGAAGCTGAAGTGAAGACACACAGCTTGGAAAAAGTGAACGCTACTGGTTCCTCAGAGAAAGAAACGTGTGCACCTTCGAATTTTCAGAACTGTGAAGGAAGCAGATTTTTTTAATACATATCATTTACGTAGCTCCTCAGATATACGTGCACATACGTTTTACGTGTCTTTTATTACATGTGAAATTGGTTTCCCAATATATAAAGTTCTCCTTTTTTGGTTTCCACCAAAACTCAAAGTAGATTCCAGAGGAGCAAGGTAGCTGTAAAACCGAATCAGGAGCTGCCATCAGAGTCCAGAGCTAGAGACAGAAGAGAGAAATCTTTACGAGAAGAGTATATTTTAGGGCTCAGAAAAATATGTATTCTCGTATAAAAGGTATAACGCTCAGGTTTATAGCTTAAAGCTGAGTATTTTTAGTAGCAAGAATAATGCCGTTTGTGTGTGTACTTAAAGATGAGAATGGATGGAGTGAGTATACAAAAAAATCTTTTTTTATTACGTGATTTTCTACCGGTCCCTATACCTATTTCCAAAGACATTATATTGATATTGCAGTTTATTCATTCAAAGATGATGATACTTTACGGAGCCAGTCACTAACAGAATCAAAACCAGGAATGGAGAGATGGAAACGACTTTTTGCTATTTTTATTTGGAATAGCAGAAACAGAAAAGAGGCTATTTCCTATAATAATGTGAGCTGTGAAGGTCTACTAGCTGTAAAGCTTTCTCTGTGGATAATCAAACAAAAAAAGACGCTCACAATAAACCATATAGGTATATAAATGTATACGTTATAGTTCCTTTGAGTGGAGAGGGCTTCATCGACATCATTCCGCATTTTATATGCGAGTATTTATACGTTCGCATGTAATTTAACAGCTGGGCTATGAGAGACTTTGGACGGAAAGACAACGTAGGTAACTTTTTTAATATTCAGCTTGTGACTGTCAACAAGCCCATTTTTATTTGAAGGGAATGAGTACGGAGGAGAGACGGGAAAGAGAAGGAGAGAAATGAAATTTTTTATGCAGGGAAAAGGTAAGCACGTGTGTTGATGATGGCATTAGTAATGACGATAGGACTACTGCGGCGTTCAGACTTTAGAGGAATGTTTTAATTTGAATGGGAGATTCGGAATAGCTACGAATTTACGAGATGCTTTTTACTTTACGCAGGCATTAACGAAAATCAAGTAGTTTTTTAGCCGAGCTGCCGCCACTACTGCTGCTACTGTGAGCCTCTCAGTTATTATTCGACCTACTTTTAGGTATACTACACACGTGATCTGGAAAAAAGAAATGGAAAATATATTCGTTTGAAAGTTTTCTATCTTTTGAAGTCGCACAGTTTTAATAATAGTTTAGCTTGGAATGTATATCCACTTTGGTATGTGAGTTCCCATATACTTATAATTCCAAGTCCAACTTGGTCGGATTTTCATTTTAATTCACAAGGACTTTTTTAGTAATAGGAAAAGCAGCATAATTTACACTTTCTCAAAAAAGGCGAACATAATGTGAACTCAGTTTACAGAGACTATATAATGCCTACTAACTTTTGTACTTCAGCTTAGTCAAAAAAAATTATTACATTAATTGACATAGATTTTCAGAGTAGACTGCACACGGCTTACAACACCTTTCTCCTTCAAACGAAATATTTTTTACTGGGAAATGGGGTACATATTAAAATAAAAAATTAATGACAGGCGCAAGCATCTCACTTTTAGCGTTTCCACCCAAAATCAAAAGGCAGGCGTCCACGCCACGGCCACGCTCAGTGTATAAAGAAGGGAAAGTGAACCGCTCATTCCCTTTCAGCTTCGCATTCACAACTAACGAATGCTTTCTACTTCAAGTTGAAGCTTTGCTTTTCCAGAAAAGGGCAAAAGGGAAGACGAAGTCCTCTGTAGTTGCATGTGACACCGTGGTGTCTGTACTTGGGTGGTGTATGAAGAGAACACGTTCTTCATCCTTTCCCCTTGGTTTAACATTTACTTACATGAAGTTTTGAGCCTTTTTTTTCTTTTTGTGAAATAAAGGAAAAAAAGAGAGCCGGGATGGAGCAAAAAGAAGCATAAATTTTTAGATTCCTTTATTTAGAGTTCATTCACTTGAAAATTGACACTTTGACGGGAAAAAGTGGAAGGAGAAAGGGAGAGAGTTTTTCAAGTTGACACTTTTTTGCTTTGCAAGGCAAGGAAGGAAGAATTTTTTTCTTTTTTCTTAAGAGTGACATAGGGATATATGGAGAATAGGTAATATGAGAGAAGCAGTTTTACTATTTCTGACACAAAGAGACAACGAGACAAGAGTATACTTATGCACATAATTCAGACTTTTCCATTTTTATATGTGATCCAGATATACACATTTCTCCTACTTTTCCGTACAGTAATGGTGTGTGCAGTACACCGCCACCGAAGAACACCAAACTCTGAAGTGTTCCTTGTGGTAATGTTGTAATAAAATTCGGTAAGTCTTACAACAGCCCCGAACTCTTAAACTGTCAATTCAGCTGGGTTTCCTCTGGTGCTTATTTCCAAGACAAAAAAATTCTTCTGCTTTACTCTCTCCAAGAACTGTGCGGTGTATCTCCAATTTCACTGCAATTTTTTGCACAACCGTACGGCAAACGATTTCCTGCAAAATCATAACAATATTTACTCATCGCTGATCTAAATCTTTAAAAATCTGATTGATAGCTGCTTAACTTAATCATAAGTAAACAGAGACGTAAACTGCAACCATAAACATATCCTTAGATAAATATCATTATTCTAATTTGATAGACTGTTTGCATTTCATGCGAGCTTGAGCTTCTGTCCTACTTTTTGTATAAAATTTGTTTGTCAATAAGTATTTCAGCTTTTCCGAGAAAGGGAAAGTGGAGCGACAGATAGAGCCCAGCAAACAGTGCTGTTTGCTAACCGTCGCAATTGCAATGCAATAGCACCACCACCAGCACACTTTAAAAAGGACTACTTTAATTAAGTACACATTCAGCAAAAAATATTTTCCGATGGGCACAGTCTTATTTAAATTGGAAGATGTACTGGATAGATACGGGCGCTATTTTGCTCTAAGACTCCATATCTCATTGTAGCTATCGTCACTAGTCACTATGCGCAGTGGTACTGGAGTAGGAGCTATCACTCTTTTTTTCTCTCTGGGCTCAGCTCATGCTCTCACTGATCCACTTTCGTGCACAATTTATCTTAAGAAAATATTATGAAATGGACATATAGATCCCAGTTTTCATCTTTTTTGACAATGAAGAAAAGCACCGCCACCACCACCATTACACTGTCTTGCTGAAGAGGAGGGAGGAAAGCGCCTTGTTGAACTAGCAGGGACTAGACTTTAGGCTAGATATAAAAAATATATAAATTCTTTTATTTATAGCCAAAAAGGGAGATGTTCTTTCTCTCCTTTAACGATCCAACTTCCTTTCCATTCTCTTTTTGGAAAGTAGGTTGAAGAACTCTTGTCAGTCAGAGTGAAAGCGGAACGAATCAACCAGAGTAAGAGCATGCTTTACACAGATCCCTTCTTTCTCCCGCTTTCGATCTATGTCATGTCGCAGTTCTCTTCTTTTCCCTCTTTTAGTAGCTTTTCCAGCACACTTCATATTTCCCAACCAGTTCCTTTTTTATTACTTCGAATCTAGTCACTCGCCAGATCTTATGCATAGATAGCATAGTCCCAAAGGAATAATAGCTATATTCCTTTTTTTAATACGAATTGTCTTCCAATTTTTCTTTTGTTTGATGTAGCGACTCTCTTCTTTTCTCCTGCTAGCTCTGGCTCTGACGCGCCCCTATGCAAGAATTCAATAATTTTCCAATCATCAACTTAAAAGACAAGTTGACGAAATTGCCTGAAATTTTTTTTCGATTCATTTCACCCACTTTCTTCCTTCTCGCTCCCACTCCCATTAAACTTTGAATATTCGCGTATTCACTCACTCCAACTCGGAATACTTTGGAAAAGGCTCTTTTTTCTGTTTGCACAGAAAAAATTTTCATATATGCCATATGCGCCTATCTCATATACCAACAAAAAATATTTTCTGACAGGCTTACCGCTAGCAATGCTCAACATGCCATGTGCCATCAATTCAACCTGACATTCAATTATTACATTTGCATTCCTTCGAAATTTGGTACGGCTCTGTTTTTTCTACATGTATTGGAAGTGACTGAAGGGCAGAGAATATTCCAGTGAGGAATAAAATATCTACAATGTACTTAATGCGGCCCTTCTCTGTCTGATGTCTGCTAACATTAAAAATTTGGTGTAGAGCAGAAAAACTCTCGGATAAGTAAGGAATGTGGTTATAAGAAGTGATACGATGTCGTCGTTTCTTTCTCTGCTTATTTTGCTTACTCTTCCTTTGGAGAAGCTTTTTCTGGAAAGTAGATACCACTGGAGCTACGGAATTTTCTCCTAAAGTCGGGTTTCCTTCCCAGCTGAACGTTGCAGAAGACTATTTGAAGGAATTTTTTTGTGTCCGGGATCACTCCCAGTGATGTAAATCGACTGCATCATTTGATACTTCTAGAAATAGCTTCTTTTGCGCGAATAAAATGGGTAAACAGCCTTTCTTTTCCTTTATTCTTGTACACTTTATAGATCCACATACTTTTGTAGCGTGCTCGCATACTTTTCTAAAAAAAACAGTCTTTTCCGCTCGTTTATTGGAAAATACAATATTGAGCTTAAGCTATTGGGAAGTAGGTTGATGGTGGAACGCGAGCCGCATTTTTTTTTGTTCGGTTTTTCAGAGTGGAAGTTCAGAATTGTGACGCATAAATTGTCCGGCCAGCCCTTTTGTGCAAGAGGAGGCGAAGGCGAAGCGAGCGCCGGAGAAGAAAAAATATTCGTGGTATTATTCCCTCTAGGGCAGCCCCGTCAATAAGTTACGAGGCTGGGACGTCCTTAGAAAAAAAACAAATTAGGAAGGATTTTCTAATATCAGGCGAGGAAATTCACGGAACTAATTAATATTCGCGCTCGTGAGAAAGTATCGGCATTGGCGTCGGCATTAAATTAATTTTATTTTAATATAAGCAATCAAGCACATACCTAAACACGGACTAGTAGATTGTGTGGGCGCTGATGCTTTTTGTAAATTCCTTATAAGGAGGGAGAAAACAAAAGTAGCGTGCTCATTATCTTATTTGTTTTACATCGCCTCCACTTTGTCATCCGCTCCCCTTTGAAATTGATCAGGATATGGAACACGTCTACTGAAAAAGCAAAATCCGCTTCATGTCAGCGCCAGGTCATTGTGTGGGTGGATGGATCTGAATATATGCGAATTAATTAGAATTGCAATTAAAGGCTCGTCACATTACCATCAATGAGCTTAGGGCAACGTGACGTTTGATATTATAATGAGAAATTCAGGATGTTTCGTGTCCCCCATTTAAACAGCTAGTAATAATTCACTGATAACCCGAAAATGTCTGCCCGGGAGCTCTCAAGCGTGCCAATATTTGATTCGTTTGGTGTTGCCAATCGACTTTGAAAAATTTCTGGTAATAAGTTGCGGAAAGTTTTTTTTTACTTTGGTGGAGGCTCGGAGGCTCTCCTCTCATGTAATTTACCACTAAAGCTCCTACTCCCAGTGCAAATTGAATGGATGGAAATGAAAAGAGTTGAAAATCCCTTAAATTTGTCATCGCATTAGCTCCGTGTTTCCACTTTCCACCTACTTCGGATCCGGTTTACGGTGGTGATGGTCGAGCCACCCAGCACAGATCACATAAAGCGTCACGGAACGATGATGGTGATGAAGCTACACAGAGAAAGCTAGTTGCAATAAATCCTTTGATCATTCATAAAGGAGAGAGATGATCTTATAAGTACATCCTTGAATTATCATGGTTGAGTGCTCTCCACTAAGTTATATATTAGGGGGAAAGGGGTAGAAGATTGGGAGAGACATCATCACACAACTTCCTCCCCGCACTCCCAAACTCCAACCATTTTTTCTAGGTGAGGACGAGGAGAGAGCTCAGAGCAGAGTTGTTCGTTTGGATTTGAGGTGCATTAGTGCGGTAATGGGAACGGAGGGATAGAGGTGGATGCTACATCCACCGCTTTTTTATGGTAAAACCAAAGCCAGTTTTATACGCTTCCATAGTCAAAATCAAAGAATGATGGTGACATGACGGATAATAATATTATGAATCCTATATCGTTATAGGATGCTGGATGCTAACTATGATAAAAATCTATTTTGGTGTTTGGAATTACGGGGAAATCCGGCTAAAAAAATCGTCCACTAATAAAGCTCTCTTAAAATTCACTTCTCCTTTTTCCTGCAACATCCTAGCCGTAGTGTTAATTTTTTGAGAGAAGTCATCAAACTTTTCCACTTGAGCTGAAAAATGGTTTCATTTACTTATAGATAGCGACATAATCATTATGTACCTTGTTGTAAAGTGCATAAACAAAATTCCTTCCTCCCTGTCATCAGCTTTCCTCCTTTCACTTTACCTATGCTGGCGCCACCCACGGTTTCGATTTCCCTCTTCAAAAACTTTTCACTGAAGTAGAGTACCAATCTCGTGCATTGTGCTTTGTGCATGCTTCAGCTTTCCAGTAAAAAATAAATAGTAGTC
>JAHZND010003392.1:0-22279 GCA_027744115.1 Acrocyrtus sp. NNG-2020 | reverse complement strand
AATCTGCGCATTGTGTGTAGTTAGTCCAGTTGCCCCATTGCCAAGTCCCGTTCTCCTGACAAACTCGAACTGCGTTTCCTAGGAAGGAAATTAAAATTTGAGGGATGACTCAGAGATAAAAAGTGTGAACTACTTTTTTCTACTTTTTTGATAGCTCCAGGGAAAAATAGTTCAGAGAGAGAGGTAAATAAATGGGGAATATAATGCTCACCTTGAATGTGATGAGCAAAGCTCTGATCTGCCACTTGAAGAATGTCAGAGCAATGTCGTGTGACAACGGTTCCGTTTGGACTTGGAGGCCAGCAGTAAAAGTTGTCCCAGGTTGCGTTGCAGTACGTGTTGCCTATTGAAAATGAGATTGATAAACGATTAAACAAAATAAAGTTTAAACATTTCCTTAGAGCATTTATTTGATGTGTCTGATCCTGCTCTGCAATTGGCATACAGGCTATATGGCACTTGCCGATATTTTTATCAGGCTTCAAATTTCTGGGTAGTCTGAGCTTGAGTGACAGAGAAAAAGTATTCATGAAAATAAAGTGCCCGTACAGCACCTTTTAAGAATATTCCCAACTAAAGAAAGATTACCTGTGTAAATACAGTACTGCCCATTTATATTCTCTTAGATCATTTTCTAGCGAAAAAGCAGGCCATTGAACTTTCAATAGAGTAGGTACCTGTTTCCGTTTCATATACGGATTTAAGGGTATTATGAGTCATTGTTAATTTCTCTTGAAAATGCGCTTACAAGTACAATACTACTACATTTTTTTATGCGAAAAAGGCTTCCATGAAGATATGTATGACCAAGCGTATGTAAGCGTAGTCTCAAGCAACTTCTTTTCCTTATAAGTTATTTACTTAAATTCGTTCCAAAATAGAAACGGCATTTGATGAAGCGATGAATCCGCTTTTCAGAGTGGGTTTTACGAGTGGAAATAATAGAAATAGCCAACCTAAATCTGGTCTGGTCTTGGTCTGGTTGTGAGTGAAAGTTACATCCGTTGACTGTACTTGTCAAACACTCTCAGCACTTACGGTCAGATAGACATTATATTCTACTTCACTGCCAATTGTGCCTCTTTAGTGATACTGCTGAGCTGAGCTGAAGTAAGTGAAAGTTCCTTCTTGCCTTTATCAAGAAGTGTTTCACTGCACTCAAACGCAAAATGCTCTGTGCTCAATCATCCGTGGTTAATTTGCCACTGGATAGAAATGCGAGTATACCTTGTAGTATTGCACCTAATTTTCCAGGTTTTGAGAAAAAAACCATCTGAAAAGGACTATTCAAAAGCACTCTCCAAAAAAGATGAAAATGGGTATAGGTGCAGATAATTTAATACTGCTGAAAGTGAAATGTTGGACGCTAGAAATCCTGTTCCGTTGTTGGATCATTTCCTGGAATATATGGTCGCATAGCTTCCCATCCATAAAGATTAAAGTAGTGTAATCACCTCCTCATTATAACGATTTAAGAGAATTTTACGTAAGTTTGTTTGTAGTTTAATCAAACAGGTATTTTCTAGAGTAATATATACCTATATACTTTGTATATCATTATATCATTATTGCTTAATACAATAATGCTCAGCTTATATATGTACAATACCCTTTTTAATGATCTACATACTTACTTAAAAGGGGATTTTTGAAGACCTTATACAGCTCACACAGTCATACAGATTTTTTTCATAATTATAGGCGAATGTGAATATAAAAAGTTATAAAATAATCCCAAAGTGAAAGGTTTCACATTTTCTAGAACGTGCGATTTTTACCTTAATGTGTGGCTAGCTAAATATAGATAAACGTGTACCACATGAACTATGAATGATGCAATTTTGTGCTTCACTACGCCCACTCGCTTCTGTTTTTTCATTAATCTTTGATTAAAAGCCCTGTACTAACGCTGGGGAGCGAAATGAAATGTAGTCAAATTATAAGTCTTTTTCTGCGTCAGCCGCGAGCTAATGTAGGGTAAACCCAACACAAAGAAAATTCACTGGAAACTCTATGATAGTGGAATCAACGTTATTTCCTGTATTTTAATTTATAACCCTTTGCGTCATGTTTTGGTAAGCGTGATTGAAAAAACGTCAAATCTATCAAAGTCGAGAAAGATCTGTTTATTTTACCTGATGGAAGGTCACGTTGTCTCAGGAACCACATATTGAGCAGGCAGCTCACTCCTGGCTCTTCCAATCCAGCCAGTTGACTTTTTTGCCAGGATGATAGGGGCACTGTGAGATTATCCCAGGCAGCCTGGATAATCATGGGGACCATGTCCCGAATTTCATTCTCTTCAATGTCGGTTAAATAAACACTGCTGGTGTTTCCTCCGAGCACAGATAGGTCACCACTAGTGGATGAGTTCATGATGATGACAAATGAACTCGTTGTTTGTGCAGATTAATTGTGTTTGCTTTTACTTTGCCAATAATGACTCCGTTTGTTCTCGTAAATTCAGTCCTCAGTAGTCCCCTGTTTCTCACACAGACTTTTTGTCATTCATCCTGAAATCCCGTGCCAGACTACATGTATTTATGTCATTGGCTTAATGCATTTAATTCACCGCACAGTTTAGTTTTATATATTTTCACCAAGTCAAAGACAAACGAAACGATTGTTTGCTTTCACAAAATATTTAGGTAAATAGCATTTTTCATCATCTGTATTTAGCATCTTTCTTGTTGGGAGGACGCACGGATTTAACGATTTCAAAATTTCTCACTAACTTTCACTTTCATGGAAGCCATCTTTTGGCACTGTCATACAGATTCAAAATTGTGAACAATTAACTATGTAATTAGGTAAGTTGCAAATTATCGAACTTTCACTGTTTATTGTGAACGGGCCGAGTATTGTAGAAAACCCACAGACTCAAAATGTCAGTCTAACAAGGAAACTTACCCAGATCTGCTTAAATTTAGCGAATAATACAAATACGTATGGCCTAAGCGCTTTTTAGTCTGGACTCCGTGATCTAATTTGTAGTATCAAAACATAATAGGTTCAAGCTTCAATAATACAGACATTAGAAAGCTACTTTCCCCATATAGCCGATTTGCTATCAAGAGAAAACGAGAAACGAGCACCGTGGTTTCCTTGCGGAGTGATGTCCGTAGACTGAACTGGTAAATTGAGAATCGGCTGAGTAATAGCCCCTAAACAAGATGTAGGGAGGCAATTTGAGACACGGCTCAAGGAATTCCAGTGTAGATGGCTATTGGGAAAGGGACCTGAGAGAGTACGAAATAAAAATTTGCTTCTAGTGAGAAAATACTAGATGAATCTACCGATGAGTGAAAGAGTGCATTTACGTATGCCGTCTACTGATAAACATTCCAAGGCTAATGAAAACGGAAATGATGACTGCGGTGTAAACAGTGCTATTGCTATATAATTTTTTAGGTATACTGATAAGACTCTAAAAGGCTATTGTAAATTTATGCAATTTTCTCTTGCGTTGATGTACTTAGGCCAAGACGAGACGACCAATCCCTGTCCCGCCGCTTCATGGAAAAATGAGCTCTTACAGGTGAATTGTAATATTAGATGAGATGACTTTCAAGTATTTAAGGTTGCATGGCTAATTGGTGGTGCGGTGTTGGCAAGACTGCCAAGTGCCAGGAACAAAGGGGCTTTTAATGATAAATTAGTCACGTTGTCAACTCAATAGGAAGGGCAAAATGACTGCACTCTTGGACTCGAGTGTCGTAGTCAGGGAACACAATAATCCGGACAAGCTGCAGCGAGCCTACATAAATCACCCTTCACCCGTGCAAAATTTGGATTCAAAGCATGTAAAAACCCGAGTGTGGATTTGGATTGTGACACCCACAAAAGTACCCGTCACAGCTTTCACCAGTCTCCTCACCTACAGCCTCAAGGTTTCTTCAGATGGAAATTCCGAATAAAGCACTTATTGGGACAGGGGTCTAGGATAGACAGACAGATAAGACTAAGACCATTTTCAATAGTTCGCTAACAACTAAAAAAAGCTTTGAATATTATTGGACAGTGAATGCATTTTATTCTGTGCTGCTCTCCAAGTTGTGCCACTCCTTGAGCCATCCCAGTCCCTGGAAGTGGGCATACATAACGCTGATGTGGGGTTGGCAGGTATCCTTCAATACAGTTTTGCCACAAACCGGCATACAATTATTGGTCGGCTATTGCAATGCATACGTCCTTATGCCTCTTACTTCCGCCTTTACGTTATAAATGCCACCGTGGAAAAATGTATAAGCTGCTGCTCATTTCGTGATTGTATTGCTAATATTCCATGTTTTTGCCTATAGCGAAGCTAATCATGTAAGGGAACTTTGTAGCTGATTCATTCTACTTGTGTGGGATGCAATAAGATACAACGTTGTCAATTAAACTTATTTTACATATATTTTTAATGTTTATAAATGCGTACTGATAAACCCTTAATCTGCCTTTCCACGCTCTAGTCAAATCTACGTACTATGTACAATTAAAGTCTACATTTTTGACAACATCGACTGTACCAATATTCTCTAGAATAGTTGAACCAACAAGCTCGCGCGTTAACTGTTGGGGGAAATATTTATTTGACTGTCAATTCAAAGAGGTAATACTACTTTATACAATTTAAATAATCTGAGCACTTACAATTTAAGAATAGATGATCAATTAATGTTATGGAATTCTATATAAAAATTCTCCATCCTCACTATAATAAGAGTTACCAAGCTTATACAAGGCACCAGGTTTTCTGTGCTCCTGTGGAATTTCAATCCTTTCTTTCGGGTAGGAATCTTCCTCAGATTCAAATGGTTTCTAAAAATGAAATTCAAACAAAAATATTACCTTTACCATAAATACCTTTGAACAGTTGAATCTTGATATTTTAGATCCAGATGAAATTTCAATTTTTTTAAAATTGCCTACCTGGTAACCTGTTTTCTCATTATACATGTAACCTTTTTCTCCTTCAATTGTGACAATTTGTTGCTCACTGGAAGATTTATATTTTTGGGGTCTTGTGATTGCTTCAGTAGTAGAACCACTCTCACCAAAATATTCGCCAGAGGTGACTCCTTTTTTCTCTTTATCAGGGCTGTACTCAGATTCATTTAAGTTTAGCATGTACTCCATATCACCTGCTAATTTGTCAGCTTGTGATCGCTGCATCTTTGATTCAAATTCTGAAAACGTCATTAAGCCTCTTGTGCGCAGTATTTTTGACAGTTCCATTTTTGTAAGTTCTTGTTTAGTGGCCCCATTTGTCGCATTATCCTTATACAGAATATCCCCCTCTGCGATATATTTGACATTCGCATTCCTATTTTCAGGAGGTACCTCCACTTTCTGTTTTGGAGCCACTAGCAATGCAAATTCTTTTAAAGGCTGTGGAGCTTCTGTATCGATGAGATCTTGTCCATGAATTCCTAAGTCACCTGCTTTAACAGGAATAAGGTCCCGTATTTCCATTCTTTCACGAAGATCTTCTGTCATAGCAATTTGTCCATTCTTGATTAAATTAATTTTCTCTGTAATTCGCTGGTCATGTTGCCGAACTTCCTTTACAGTCTTCAGTCTCATTTTTGAACGAAGAAGCTTATCCACCCCGTCTGGAGATATTGGATAAGCCTGTGCTATAGTCTCCGGTGTCCACTCACCAGGGTCAGTGTCAACCAAATAGCGAATATTCTCTTTTTCAGCCCATGTCAACAAGTTTAATTCTCGAGGCTCGAATTCCTTAAAATACTTTTTTGTCATACGCTTCCTTCTATATTGATCCTTGTACTGCAGTTTTTCCCTAAAATATAAATTAAATCAAATAAGTAAACCTCTGTAATAAAAGTCAAAAAGCTAAGAAACGGAAAATAGTATTAATAATTTCTGTGAATGTTTATATAAATATTACATTCTAATTTTAAACCTGTTATTTACCTATCCCTTTCGTCATCGATTAGGTTAACTTGAGATAGATCCGGCTCACCTATATCGTCATCAGGACTCTCATTAACTGACCGAGCATACTCTTGCTTAAACTGCCTTATTCGACCTACAAGCCGCTGAGTTTGCAACTGGTGGTTCTTTCTCTTCTCTTCGAGGTGTTGTCCTGTTTAATTTAAATTAAAATGTTTTATTTGTCAGGTACTCACTTTACAACAACCGTATCCCATATCACTAAAGCTACTTTAATTTTACTGGGGGTCGTCAATGAGAATATGAGAACTTTGTTAACAGTGAATGTAGCAATATTATGTGTAATGTAATTCCTTAAATGTAAGTTCTATTACTTACTAACTGGGTTGATAGTTTTCATTTTCTCCTTAGCAGCCGCCTTCCTCTTTGCAGCAAATGAGGAACAGTAATTCCTCGGAATAGATAAAAGTGTTCGCCCACGAAGTGCAAACATTATTAAATTACTGTTCATAATCACTACTTAAATAAAATACTAGTCCTAGTCCTGAACTATTTTATTGCACAGTTAGTTAGTTGAAGACACTAGACACCAGTACAACGATATGGAAATAAAAAAAAATTCGTTGAATAGTTAACAAACCCTATACAAACAAATATAAACAGTGTAAAAATGGCAAGTGTCAGATGATTTTCTCAAAACAAATAACACAACCTCCTCATCATCACTCGTGTTTTTACTTGCCGGCTATTCCAGTATGAGTGAACCTCACACTGGCACTATCGTCGTCATGTGCTCTTCATCTACGCTCACGCTGCCTCCTTTGTTGCAAGCAAACCTATATGCTTTATGCTACCAAGATTAATCTATACTCTATACTATAGTATATACTATAGTATATATCTATACTATAGTATAGATTAATCTTGATGCTACTACACTTTGTTGCTGATTGTTGTTTTATATGCTCTCGACACTCGAAACATGACACTACACCGCTGATCTTCATTGCGAGTATTTAATTTTATTTTGACTGCAAATTTTTTGAAAAGGAAAGTGGATGCTAATTAAATGATACTTGCTTATTTCTAGTTCGGTGTTTTTTGTTTGAAGAAGATGGAATAGGTAAATTAATCTAAGTTATAACTTAATAAAAATAACTTCAGAGCTAGCTCTGATTGGTTTTTGTCACGCATAAATGCAAAAATAAGCAAAAACGTTTTTCGCAGCAGAGACCTTCCACAGTATGAATGTGTACCTTGAGAAATGATTTTTGAAGCAATTACTGCTAAAGTTAATACTCTGAATAAATAAACAAACGATATAAATATAACTGGGAAAAAGACTTGTGGTATTTGTAAGTTCTGTCAAATACGCTAACAGATGATTTGATAAAGTGAAGCTGTGCCTGAAATTCAACTCCAGCCAATTTTCACAGATTGTTTGTAATTTTTATTAGATTATTTTTGCCGTAGGTATATTAATTAACTGATTATGACTTTTACGACATAATTACGATAAAATTCGTGTTACCGATATCTTGTTATTGGATATATTTAGAGATGTGTATAAAACTGCAGAATTTGTAGTTCACTTCTATAAGGTATGATATTATTACTCTAAAATAATTAAATTTACAAATTTGAAGTGGGTATAGACGCCATCTCTGAAAATTTCAACTTAGGTAAATTTTGTTATATTTTATTACAATAACTAGGTAACTCTACTTATGGTCGAGTTTTTTCGTAATGTCGATGCAGATTGAGATTACACATATTGGAAAAAGATCAGCGATTGATGCCCTTCTCAGATGGCTTTAAGAACCGGTAGCTGACAGGCCTAAACAAAATTAATTATTATAGTCAGTGGTCGTTTAAATATGTGAGTGATTTATACCCATTGGTCTTGGTGATACTTACATTGACTTTGAATACAGCTTCATCTTGATTTAAACCGGATGCTTCGAATTCTCGTGTTAAGCAGGACACATACTGTCCATAACATTCAGAATTGACAGGAAATATGAGATTAGGCACTGTACTGCTAATGTTAATTTGCTAATTATTAATTAGTGAATTAGTTTAGTTTCTTACGCCTATAAGTTTCCACACTTGAATGCAATGCACCATAAAGTTCCTCTTACTGTCGAAAAGCTTACCAAAAGCTTCAATTTGACATCCGAGAAAAATCTCTTTTCCCTTGAAAGTGAAAAATTTTCAAATTACGTCATTTTTATTCTCCTTCATAGACACAAAGATAGCTTAGAGATTACTTACTGGTGCCTCATCGTAGCATGCCATGAATTGTTGCGCCACCTCATCATTTGGAACTCTTGGGTAGATGCACGCTCGCCTCATAATTTCTAAAGTCGTTTTTGTATTGTCTATGGGCGCTTCGCTGGAAGAGGACTCTTCGCTGCTGTCATCTTCTGCATGAAGAAATGGGAAGCTCACACAAAGAAATGCAAAGATAATCACGAAAACCCTCATTTTTTGATTTGAAAATAATAAATTTGCAGCTCCACTTGAGAATTTTATGAAAACCTACAAATTGGCGGTTAAAGTTACTGAAGAGCAAAGTTTTACTACTGAAATGAGTAATGACGTCCTCATCGCTATTTAAAGAAAACAACAAAACACAAAATTCAAACATTATTATCTCAGCTGTGTGGATTTTGTAACAAATTTCACAGATGTTTCTGTTTTGCATACATATTATGACGAACTACCAATGTTTTTGACTAGTTCTCTTCAGATTAGTTTTCAACTACAAAATTTTTAATGTCCTTGACATTCTCGTCATCGGCCACATTTCAGTTTTCAAATCTCTCTACTTGACAAACTAATAATTACATACCTATTTTAGGGTTTCAAAGCAGAATATTTGCAAGGAAACATGCGTATGCTTTGTGGTGACCTTTATTTGCATTAATTTTGAATAAACATTTTAGCAACATTACAAATTGTTTGATTGTCTTCTTTACAAAAACATCTAAGTAAGCATATTCGCAATTCTGGTAAAACTTCCGTTAGTGGGAACTCCTGATAATCCTGAAATTCTGCTGATGAGTGGGACGATGTCCACGTTTCGTATTGCCCCATGTCTATATCCCTTTTTGAATGCTGGTCCATGAGCCATAAAAATTGTTCTCATGGTGTTATCTGTGGGTGCGTATCCGTGAACCCCATACTCTCTATCTTTACCCTTCATACCTGTCCTTTTATCATATACCTCCATTCTACTATAAAAATCTGTATCAAATGCATAGCCAGGATCAGCAATTAAGACATAATCCATTATCCTTCTAGACTTCGAATAGTGATAGGGATATCTCGAGAGTTCCGATTTTCTCCAGACGGTAAA
This sequence comes from Acrocyrtus sp. NNG-2020, assembly GCA_027744115.1. Classification (NCBI taxonomy): domain Eukaryota; kingdom Metazoa; phylum Arthropoda; class Collembola; order Entomobryomorpha; family Entomobryidae; genus Acrocyrtus; species Acrocyrtus sp. NNG-2020. The sequence continues at coordinate 13,017 of JAHZND010003392.1, read as the reverse complement.
GTTGAGGTTGCGACTGTTGCGATTTAATCCAGCATACAATTCATCTCCTTTCCCTTTTTTGGCGTTTAGCTGGAGAACGGGACTTCCTCCGTGCCTTCTCGCCACTAAATTTCTGTCTAGGAACTTGCTTACATTAATAACTCTCTCCCGCTTCACTGTTTTCATTCCGTGGTCGCCTAGAAAAATCAAGTTGACTTTAGTAAAAATTCCAGCATCCTTCAGTTTTCTTACTAGGTAACCGGCACGCTCATCAGCTTTGGAAACCTGCTCGAACGACTGCTTTGAATATGGTCCAAATGTGTGCCCGTTTCCATCCGGTTCGTCATGATAGAGAAACACCAAGTTGGCTGGGTTAGATCTATGAGTAATCCGGGAAATGGCTCGGTTTACGCGATCTCTTTAGGAAATGGATGAGTTCTTGGAAACGTAATACGAAGGCCGGAGATTTTTGCTTCTGCCATATGGTTCATAGGAACCTGGCCACATTAGACACGCACTTTTCCTTCCCTTTCCAGCCAATTCGTTTCTTATCTGGAAAAATATGAATTTAATTTAAATCTTCATTGCTACGAACGACTGCGTCATGCAATTTGTAGTCATAGCTTATGATGTCTACCCAAATTGGTAGTACGTCAGGGTGGTAATTCCAAAAATCTGCGCCGGTACCATCGGTGCTCATCTTTGATCCTCTCAATGTTTGGCCGAATCTTGGATCGTACAAAGTGTTATCCACTACTCCATGTGACTCCGGATATAGTCCTGTAGCAATAGTTTGATGGTTCGGAAATGTCTTTGTTGGGAAGGACGGTTCCATGTACTTAGCGATCACACCAGAAGCCCAGAGAGAATCCAAGTTTGGCGTTCTAACTTTATTTAAGTAAGACAGCCTAAATCCATCAAGAGACACTACTACTACAACAGGGTATTTTGATATTCGGGCAGATTTCCGGTCATTTTGGGCACAAGTTGAATTTAAAAATGTGCAAAGTAAATGCAACAGCCACGTCAAATTTAAAAGCAAATTTTGGGAATTTCGTAGTATCATTTTTGCAGCAATGGCTTGACTTGTTTCGTAGAAAATTTTATCTGAAACCGTGCCGCAGAGTTGGAAAATCATTCAATTAAATACAATCTAGCGATAAGTCACATTCCTCGAACAATGGAACTTGCTGAGTTGCTGACTGTCATGTAAGGAAATCTGAAGCTTTTTCATGGATATATGAATTTCATGTGCTGATTATGATAATTTAAAACTCGTTGATGGACTGGTCAATAGCGGAAACGTGACTTTGACTTTTATATCCATTTAACTAAAATTGCTGACACCAAGCTTAAACGATTTTTGAAGAAGTTCTATGTACACCCTTATTATTTGATCCCCTCCCGTTTTTCCGCTGCTTTCTTGCCACCGTAGTAAAATTAGCCGACCAAGCCGTTTACATTTCAAGTACATTGCAAGTTTATTCGCGATATCCGTAGGGTCATGGGTAAGAACTTATCCAAACAAAATAGTCAGATTGTCATAAATCATAGTACAAGATCCGTCACCGTCTACATGAGCGTTCATAGGTATGTACAACCTACTTTCAATTTCAGCATTTTCAGCTTCAAGCGACATTTAAACAAGATCTACCGGAAGTATGAGAATTAGTACTGCAAAGCAGAGGTTGATCGTAAATAATGCGGTTTTAGGCAACTTTACTACAATAATTTATTCACTGTTGTATTAATATGCATACTATATATTAGATGTTACTGGAAATCATATAGGGGCAAAGTAATAGTGTGTAGCTGACAGGCTTAAGTAATACTAGTCATAGTCAGTAAAATTAAAGTCTTTTTTTCCTATTCTCCTAATATAATAGACACGTGTTTTCTTTTACGAGCTAATAAAAAAGCAAGCCAAATTCTCTTGTCTTGCAAGTTCCTATGATTAGTAGCAAGTATAGCTATACACCCTTTCTTGGTTTTCATTGTTACGGCAAGATAAAAATTTCACGACAATATAGTAAGAGTGTACTCAAGGTCAACAATTTACGAAATGGATTTGCCACATTTACAACATACTTAAAAACTAACTTACCCTACTACAAAAATGCAAGTAGGTATTTCTTCTGTTGTGCAATATCCACCCAGTCAGAGAAATGTTAAATTGACCTTGAAAAGACCAGGTAACTAATGCTCAAGCTGGAAAAACTGAGTAGGGACAGGTAAATGAGTATGGGAAAATTCCGTGAAATGGACATGACAGCTTCTAAATTTTTAACACTTAGCTAATGCATAATGCATGGTCGTGTAGTTTGGTTTTTGTTACCTGGAACTGGAAGGAGAGCCGACATGATATGCCTATACTCTTTAGCTACTTAATCATTAGTATACATTTGTGTATGGTTGTGTACATTTGTGCATGGTTGACGATTCACTTATGCGCCACGGAATGTCGAAATATTTATCTACCAATTGACCTTGGGATTAGAGAAAGGATTAACTTGGCTCCCAAGTTAATTAGTATTGTAACTCGTTACTTTTACTATCAGTGTGCCTACTCTGGATTAGATTGCAACTCGGGTGACTTGTGTGTTATTTGTAGTTTCCAATCAGTTAGCAAATTTAAACTGAATTGTTACAGTTCTTCGTAAGTATTTTAGATCGGATCGGAATAATTTTGAGACTTGATAAAAATGGCTCAGCACGTAGTTGGAGACTGGAAATCTTTTCATTTCCGAATGATTCAGCCATCCGATTATGCCGAAGTTTTACAGCATCTTCGTGACAATTTTTTCCTTGATGAGCCCATGTGCCAGCACATGGGATATGATGATGTCCTTGCCGAAGACTTGAGCGGATTTGTGGAAGCTGTGATGGCCACCAGCAATTTGAGTTTCTTGGCACTGGATAAGACCACAAACGCTGTAAAGTTACTTTTTGCACACTACCATATATGTTGTAATTTGTAATATGTTTAAAATTTATGAATATGAATACACATGCTCCTGTTTCTTTTAGATAGCTGCAGTTCGACTTAACATTGTTGTGAAAAAAGATGAAAAGGACGACATTCCCGAGTTCAAAAGTCCCAAGGTTCTTCCAATGATTGGGGTTCTAATGAAGCTATCAGAAGAAGCAAAGATCTTCGAACGATACTCTGAAATTGATCACTACTCTGAATTTTTCCTCGTTTCGGTAGGTAGAGACTATCGTGGCTTTGGCCTTGCTACTGAGATTTACGACAGGGCTTTTAAACTTTTAAGTACAATGGAGTTTCCATTGATAAAATGTGTTTTCACGAGTCCTTACACTCAAAAAATTGCAAGGAAAAGGGGATTCCGTGAATTGGCTCGACTGAATTTTCTGGATCACAAAGATGAAAACGGAGAGCGATATTTTCCTAACGCGACGGAAGATGAAATGGCAATTGTAATGGTCAAAGAATTACAGCCCCTTACGCAGAAGTTGATCTAGGGAGGAATATGTACAGTACTATCACAATTGGAGTGGCGCATTAACTACCTAGTTTTTAGTTTTTGATTACATTACAATACTTAAAATTCGCATTGGGCAAAATAAAGTAGGTAGCTACACTAATGTATTATGTAGCAACTTTGAATTTTTGATAAAATTTTGGTTTATTATGACTGTATGACTTATATGACTGTTAATTTGTCAAAATTAGTAGGTATTTTTTAACCTTGCTGATATAACTAGATGTTTAAAATAAATAAATAAAATGTTGACATTATTATTCCGTTGTTGTTGTCTTTTCCTTGTCCTTCTTAAGCGGGCCCATAAAAGCCAACTTATCTGCGGGAGTTTGGAAACGACCGTGGCCAAACTTGGAGGAGGTGTCAATGAACTTCAAGTTAATCTTCTCCAATGCTGACCTCTTTGTATGTGTAAGCAGGCTCTGCAATTTGAAAACCATACACTTAATTAAATTTCAGTAACCATTTTCCATAGAAACTTTTTTAGATTGTCAACATTATTTATAATATATATACAAATCAGATATAAGATTTGAAATCATTGAAGTACTCTTGGAAAAAAATTGGATTTTTTTGATACATCATTTTACAGCTATGTCATTTTTATACAGTTGAATTTTCTACCTTACCTTTCTTAAAGTTAGAACCCTCTTTTTAGGTCCAACGCAACATCCTTTTAGCATGATAAAATCATTGTTGACTTCACCGTAGTGGGGAAAGCCACCCATAGGAGTTATGCTTTTCTCAGTCAGATCGTATTCTGTAGAGGCATTGTTTAAGACCTTTTTTCCATCCTTCATGTGAATGCCGTCACCAATTCTGTATATTTTCTTGTTCATCTCGGTACGATGATGATAACCTTTTTGACCTGCACGAGCGACTGTGAACTGGACACGAGATGGATGCCATGCACCAATACAAGCAACTTTACGCAGTCCCTTGTGAGTTTTCCTTGGCAGTTTCTTTGTATGCCAACGTGATGTAACACCTGTACAGCAAGAAAAAGAATGTTTATTACATATTCCTAGTTAATACTTTATCTGATAGATATCATCCTATGCGCATAAACTAAGAAATTAAAAATAGGAAAAATTGCAATTTGCACTATACATTTATTGGATTATTAACATGTCTTATCAGCATAGAATTTGTGCGTGCTGAACTCAAATTATTAAATGATAGTAGAAAGAATCTTTGTTACATGCTAATTCGATATATGAAAAACTCAAGAAATCTAAATTTAGTGAATTTTAATTGCACACTGACCTTTTGTTCCCCTTCCCTTGGTGACTCCAATAATGTCGATCATTTCATCTTGCGCGAAAACATTTTTGATAGGGATGGTTTTCTCTAGATGCTTCTTAGCCCAGCTCAATTTTTGTGAAATGCTTCCACCATTCAATTGAATTTCCATTATGTGGGTCTTCTTTTGGCGTTGCTTCAACAGTTTCATCTATATAATAATTTAGAAAATCAACTTATAAACTTTTTCTACAAAGAACTACTTACTGGCATTTCAAAATTCAAGTTTCGAGAGTATTAAAAAACTGGCTTTAAAGTTTCTTGTTCTGGTTTTAACTTTAACATTGAATTAATTTTTGTGCTTACCTGCGTGTGACATATGACTCGGATGACAGAGCAATATTTATTCATTATCTTAAAGTCATGTTCAATCTGCTTCTTTCCAAGAGCGTCTTGCCATTTCTTACTCGATTTGGAAAACGCCTTCTTCTTAGATTTGTACCTTATTTGTAAAACAAAATCAGTTTTAAATCCCATTTTTGGCTGAAGAACATAACCATTGCTTCTTTCAGTGTTTCGGTTAGGTCACAGACAACTTCCTATTCCTGCAAGTTAGATTTCGTCTCATGGATCAATCAACCATGTTCACCGGCTATTATTTCAATGTTAAACTGAAATTTTAGCCAGCAATACTGATTGGTGCCCAGAGGAGACTTGGGCTCTGTTTAAGAGCTTGGACGAGGCTTTCCAGTTTATTAACTAATTTGCACAATATCTGAATTAGAATTACTGGCATAAGAAAGCCTTTGATAAATTGAAGTGCACAGCCAACGAGGAGACTACAAAAGTAAACATTAGACAGTTTGAAAAAATCGCAAACAAATGCATTCTAGGCATCACCCAATCTCAATACACTAAAATATTGATTGGTTATTAAATAAAACCTAACACTCTTAAAAAAATTGACGAAAATTCTACTACATAATACATAATCGAGATATGACAATTATAAAATCAGTTTGAAGGGTTCTTATATCAGTCCGCCCTAGGTTATCCTCACTGTTCAATCAGTGTGTGTTTAGTACACATGGTTTATGCATCATATATAGAACTCCTTCACTCGATTTTTGAAATTTAATTAAAATCCACTATTCACTCCATTAAACATAATTAGTATTTGTATTTCAATATACTTATGCCACGATGACGGCTTGATCTCTTTTTAGGATAGAATCCCATGGACCCATGACGAGGGGCACTAAACTTTCGATGAGACTAAAAAGGAACAACAAAAAGAAAATTCAAATTTAAAAAATAACGGACCAAGAATAAATATTTTAGTTTTGCTCAAGGTCTCCTGCAGCAGGCCTGCTTTTTGGATCTAATCTTAAAAACTTCTACCCGATTTCATTTATTTCTGTTATTATGTTATAAAACTAATATTTTTTTCGTGTACTAGGACTTGGTTTAATTATTAATTTAATATAAAATATAATTAAATTTTTAAAAATAAACTTACCATATTTGAAGTTTCTGTCAGCTTTATACGCACAGAACAAGAGTTGAGAATGAAGAATGAAAGAAAAAATGAGACCGACGGCATGCATGCATGCACACCTAGACTTGTTTACCTCGGAACCTATTAGAAAATTAGCTACATCCACTGCATAAGCACCCCCATGAAATAAAAATGAAACCTTACGTGGCTTTCCCTTTACAAGATATTGAAGAAAAGGTGTACTACTGGTGTACGGTGTACAGTCGGATCCGATGCCGATGTACACAAGACAAACTCAGAAACAAAGTCCCATCAAGCACGAGCTTGGAAATATTTTGGCATTTACACATTTCTTTAGATTTTTTGCATGACTAAAATCTGTAATACCGACCTCACAATTTGCTTCTAACATTGAATTAAAGCAGCACTAGATTAGCAACTGTCAACTTGCGTCACTTTCTTCTGGGAACCAGAACTAGAGAAAGAGTGTAATTTTAATGAAAATATAAAAAAATGTGTAAATGAATCCAATGAAGATCTAGTACCCGCGCAGAACTTTGCAAAAAATCATATGGTTAGAAGCTACGGTGAAAAATACTTTTCTCGCAAACTTCTAATGAACTATGCATAAAATGGGGTTTAAGTAATTCATCTTTTACTTTTTTCACATTAAGACCTTTATTAATTATTTTTTATTAACATTACGCATATTTTTTTTACTATTAATGTATGCAGTGTGCAAACTCTTATCAAAGCTTAATCTCTAGACGCGACCTGAGTGAAATAAGGTAATTTTAGCAAAGCGAAATTCGACTTTGATTTTTGTATCAGCCTCTCCAAGAACTTATAATCATTTCAGAAGCTTTCTCTGCGATTGCGTAAATTGCTCCTTGTACATTTGCGTTGGTAATGGCGGGCATAATGGACCCATCGACTATTCTCAGTCCCCTTACTCCAAGTACCCTAAATGGAATGAAAAGGCTTTATATTGGCCACAGTCTAAGTTCCGTTTTCATTTGACCTAACGTTCTCAAATTGCAAGTAATTACAACTAACCTCAACTGGGGGTCAACAACAGCCTCGGGGTCATTCCACCCACGACCCATTTTGCATGTTCCTGCACCGTGCATTCCAGTATCAGTCAGTTGTTTCACGAAACAGTTCCAATATGCATCAGAACGGAAGTCGAGATGCTGGCATGCCTTCAACGGAGTTTTCGGATATTCTGCACCCAATTTTTTGAAGAGATTTACTCTCTTCGCAGAGTTTTACCGAAAATTTTATTCCTGAAATGAACAAAAGTCATTGCCATTGGCATACGTGTTTTTCGCACAATGCAGAAACTTCTGTAAAGTAGAATGTTCTCAATTTTCTCACCTTCCACAAAATTACGTAGATCGTCTGGATGACTAAAATACTGAAAATCGATCAGCGGAGAAAGATTGACATCGCTTGTATTTAACGTCACACTTCCCCTACTTTTCGGCCTTCCCAAAAGATATACCCACTTAACGGCTACTTCATCCTCTGCTAACTCATTTCCAGGAACATTGTCATTTCCAGTTATTGTAAGGTTATTAGCTATATGTAACTGGCCCAATCTGAAAATCCGCCCATCCATTGCTCCGATTCACACCGTAGTTGGGTGAAGATAAAAATGAGGCTTCTACGAACGCCTGGCCACCGCCCCCAATGTAAGACGTGAAGGGTCCTGTGTTCATTTTTTAATGAGAAATTTTTTAGCATGAATTACGTAAAAGCGTGGAAACTTACCATCCCCCGTTTTCAGATATTCCTTGTATGCTGCTGGAGTCAAATCTTTATCTCGATTGAATGTAGCTGACTTATTATTGTAAATAAATGTCTGGACTAAGGCGGCATGATCCTGAAAACTTTTGCCAACTGGAAGCTCCTTCACAACTTTTATCTGAAGAGATGCCCACTTAATTATTTTAAAAACTAAATTAAATAGTTGAAAATGATAAGAACTACTCACTTTTGCCTTCTCTAGCACTGACTTTGGTCCAATTCCTGATTTTTGTAGAAGAACAGGTGAGCCAATAACACCCGCACTAACAATCACTTCTTTCTTTGCTCTTGCGTAAACTTCATTCACTCCTTCAGTTGTCGAGTTTTTCGTAAACTTTACAGCGATTGCCTTATTCCCTTGAAAGATGATTCGATTTGCCGTGGAATTCACTAAAATGCGAAGATTATTTCTAGCATTCTGTGCTGCATCGGAAAGGGATTCTAGCAGTGGTTTGATATAGCCATAGTATGAGCTCACTCGTTTTCCGAATTTATGACAGTAGTCCCCACCAGCAAAGCCTGATAAAGTTAGCAAATTATTATTTTCAAATGCACTTAGCAAAAATAATTCGTGAAGAATGAGTTGAATTTTAAAAGCATCAACTTATGATTTGTGGTCCATTTGGCTCTGCAATCGGAAAGCCAAATTCCCTGCCAGCGTCATACCAGTTATCCACGCCTGGGGCATACTTAGGTCTGCTAACTGTAATTGGACCTCCAACTCCGCGCTGGTCTAGTGCATAGAAATGTCACCATTTTTCTTAGTTTAGCTGATTCAGCTTATCTGAAAAATTCGCAACTTAATTCCATACCTGAAGGATACTCTCCTGAGTAGTTCTCATACTTTTTAAAATACTTGAGCATATTAGAATAGTTCCAGCTTTGGTCTCCAGTCATATCACCCCAATTGTTATAGTCGTGGGGACTTCCTCTGTTTAATAGCATGCCATTAACGGCACTTCCCCCTCCGAGGGTTGCCCCGTGTCGGTAGTTAATGATCTAATTATAAGCTATTCTGGCTACATCGTAAAATATCAGTGATTGGGAAAAAAATTTGTCTCAGCTTACCCCATTATTGATCAGTCCTGCGTTACGCTGCGGTACTGAAGGGTATATTTGTACGTATTTCGGATCCCTTACGAATTTGTAAGCATATGCAGGAATCTCCATTTCTGGGTGGGGCTCTCCACCCGCTTCAATTAGAAGGACGCTGTAATTTTTCCCGCTTTGGACAAGACGACTGGCCACAGCAGAGCCCCCAACTCCTGCTCCAACTAATTATTAATTATTAAAATTATGGAGAATTTTAATCTCAGTTTATTTTAGTAAAAGAGAATATTAAATGATTTCGAATTTACCTACGATGAAATCATACTCTCCTGCATCTCGGCTTTTTGCTCCATGTGAGATCACTTTCGAGATGAAGTTTAAAAGCACCATAAAAAATATTGAAAACAATGTCGACAATGAACTCATTTCAGGTGGAGTCTGGAGCGCCGACTCTATTGTAACAATCCCAGACATTCTTCTTGCAGAATGCTCCAGTCCCGCCGAAATGGAATAAATATGTGAGTTGGAAAAATTAAATTACATAAATGAATTGAAATGCTATCGAAGAAATATACCAGAACCCGGAACCGCTAATACTAGTGTGCAGTCATTTCGCAGTATTGCAAAAACATGCATTAGCCAGTGTTTCAGTGGGTGCTACAAAGTAATTTGAGTTCTGGATGCTTGAATGCGTGAAAACTGAGCGCTAACGGTGAATGAAGCATACAATGATCACAGCAGTGGAACTGCACCTGATAGTGAGTAATAAAAACTGAAGATATCTTTTTACGAGGTAAGTCATAGCTTCGTTTTGTAGACCCCATTTTTCAAAATTTTAGCTAGAGCTGCATTTTTATAGGCTTCTGCGGTAAAACCCCAAAAGCTAAAATAACTTTTGTGTGAATGGATTGGATATCAGGTGCAATGTGTAAATGAAAAGAAGGAATGGAAGATCACTGAAGCCTACTGCAATAAAAATTTTGACTAGTGTGTGATGCGTATCTCCAATGCTCATATCAGGTAGATATATCGCTTTGCCTTGAGAATTTCATGCTAAGAAAAACATCCTTGAAATCGAGTCAAATCCGTATTAATGGATAGTTAATCAATGGGTCCGCGTCTATTTTAGATTTCTAGGCTGTCTGGCGTCTCGCCGACAGGGTCACTGCCAGGGGCAAAGTGCATGTAACGCTATTTAATGTGTTTGCAAATAAGGGTAAGTATTAACCATTTCGCTTCGTTTTTAAATTTGCTTTTAATTTTTAAATTAGAGGAATAATTTTTTTTCAGAATTTGCTCTGTGTGTTTACGTATTACAGATATAAGGTAAATTATCAACAAGCCATTTTCAATAAATCAGTTTCTAAAACCATTCTTCAAAAGAGACTGCAATTATTATGCATCAGTTTTTACGATCGGGTTTAAAATCATGTCAGCAGCCCGCTCCGCTATAGCGTAAACTGCTCCTTGAATATTTTCGTTGGTAATAACTGGCATAATCGATGCGTCAACAACTCTCAGTCCTTTCACTCCAATTACCCTGTAACAAATAAAAAGCAATTTTCTTAGTGTAAACTAATACATTTAGCAAGAAATGACTAGTTCTTTAGACCAACTCACTTCAATTCCGGATCAACAACCGCTTCAGGATCGTCTTTAGATTTACCCATCCTGCAAGTTCCAACTCCCTGGGAGTAACTGCTTCCGATCATACCTACATAGCAATTCCAATATTCGTCAGAGCGGTACTCGAAAGATTCACACTGCTTCAGTGGACTTTTTGGAATGCGACATCCAAGTTGGCGGAATGTTTCGGTTTCCTCGCAGATTTTTATCGACATTTTGATCGCTGCATATGAAAAATATTAAATGTTCACTACAATTCAATCCATACCTAAAGTAAGTAATGGTTTTTTAAAACTTATCATACCCTCAATCATCACTTGCATGTCATCCGGATGACTTAAATATTGAAAGTCGATTATCGGCAACTTAGTGATATCGGCACTGTCTAAAGTCACATTTCCTCGGCTTTTAGGGCGAAGCAGCACACTCAAAAATTTGACCATGACCTCGCCATCTGTCAAATCACTTTCCGGGAGAGTTTCATTATAAGACAAAACCAACTGACTTGACATGGTAAGAGCAGCAACTTTGAAATCAGGCCAGCCCTCAGTCTTATTCAGACCATCAGATTTGGATTCGTTACATACTAAGGATGACTCAAATGACGCCTGGCCTATTGCACCATTATTGGAGGTGTATGGTCCTACAAGATAATAAAATAAGAACATTCCGTTTAAATTAAACTGTAAATTGTACAATGTAAAGAATAGTAAAAACTTTGTTCGCTAAAAATTACCATCGCCAGTTTTTAAATATTTTTCGAATGCCTCAGGGTTGAGATCAGTTTCCCGATTAAAGACGACGGATGTAGTGTTGAATATAACAGACTGGGCCATTTTCATGTGATCATGGAAATTCTGCCCTACTGGGAGGTCACTTAGCACAGTCAGCTATCACAGGTCATGCAACATTTAAACTTCGTCGTCATTTTGCAAATCAGTTTAGCAATTATTTTTTTTATAATTAGTAATGCCTTACGTTTGCACTTTCCAAAATTGATTTTGGCCCAATTCCAGATTTCATTAGTAGCATTGGAGTTTCAATTACACCAGCGCTCAGAATAATTTCCTTTCTAGCTCTTGCATACTCCTCGCTGAGACCTTCGCTTGAGTTCTTCGTGAATCCTACACCAATAGCGACACCATCTTCAAAGAGAATTCGGTGTACGTTGGAATTCCGTAAAACCCGGAGATTTCGTTTAGAAGTCTGGTTCGCTGAGGGGCGGGATTGGAGAAGTGGTCGAATGTATCCCGTGTAGGAACTAACACGTCTTCCAGCATTTTGAGTGTAGTCAATGCCAGTAAAGCCTGAAGTAAATATTTTCGAATTCAGACAATTTTTTTTAAAGTAGTGCAAGAAATTGCGTAGTGAATTTGATCATTACCTAACTTTTGGGGTTCATTTGCCTCTGAGTTTGGGTATCCAAGTTCCCCTCCAGCACTCAGCCATTGCTGTAGTGAACCGTACATTGGTCTACTAATTGTGATTGGGCCTTCAAATCCTCGTTGGTCTTTTGTCCAATGAAATTAAAAATGATCGAATATAGAGCAGTTATTACATTAAAATTGACGCAAGTTGGTTACATGCTTCGCATATTACCCGAGGGATGATCCGAGGTATAGTTTTCAAACTTTTTGAAGTATTTGAGCATGTTGGAGTAGTTCCAGCTGTCATCTCCAGTAATATTCGCCCAGTTATCGTAATCACGCGGATTTCCTCTTGCGAAGACCATTGCGCCGACGGAACTACCACCACCCAAAAGTCGGCCAGACCGGTACACAAAAGGCTATATAAAAATGTTTTTTATTAGGAGAACGCTTAAGTAGAGTGCACTATTGAAAATTACATAACAAAAAATTAAGCTAAATTAAGTCTTAGGTTACCCCATCTCCTAGCTTTCCTGTGTTTTTCTGGGGGACTAAAGGATAGGACTGTACGTATTCTGGGTCTGTAACGTATTTGTAGGTGAGAGCTGGGATTTCCAGATCCGGATGAGGATTTCCTCCAGCTTCGATAAGTAGAACTGTGTGATTCCCTTCGGCTAATCTACCCCCCAAAACGCACCCTGCAGTCCCGGCTCCCACTGCATTCGCAATAAAATTACTTTCATATTGCATAATTTTGCGAAAAAATCGACAATGTACAACTTAGAGAAACTGATGAAAATTGATCTCACCTACGATGTAGTCATACTCGCCCGCATCCTTGATGCCCGGTGCTTGTGGTGCAGCTGCTGCACGCTTACTATTTCCCCAGCTTAAAAATAATACGAGAAAAATCAACGGAAACTTCCGCTGTTTCATACCCATT
>JAHZND010003391.1:0-11459 GCA_027744115.1 Acrocyrtus sp. NNG-2020 | reverse complement strand
TAGCTGTTTTCCGCAGTGCTCTTATTCTCGCAGCCCTCTATTTTACGCAGCTGCGTTCTAGGGTTGCGAGAAGGGCGTTTTGGTGTTTCCGCAGCTGCGGAAATGAGAAGTTTTACGGTATAATTTTTTTGTATTTAACGAAAGCGTTCTACACGTCGGCAGTCACAGTCACAGTCTGCAGCTATTTCCAGACAGTGTGATCGTCAATATAGGTCTGAAAGAGCTGAGAAAGGGGATAAAAAATATTTTCCTCATCTGTAAAATATCTGCTTTCTGTTTTCTGTAAAAAAAAGATGTGTAAATCTTCCCAATCATCTTTAAGGAAAATGCTCTTCTTCTCGAGTTATAGTTTCTCCCCAAATGTCATATCGCCGGTGAGGATTGAGTAATTATTTTTCTCTCCTCTCTATATATATCCGTCCTCGAGTTCTTCGAAGGAGGAAAAAAATATGCTGAGCTGGGGAGCGCACAGGCAAGTGGTTATTGTTGCCGGAAAGAGCGAAAGCAAAAGCGCATTGCACTCTGGATTTCCATCTGGAAGGAAGCGAAATTGTAGCTGTAATATGAGTACGTTTTGTGTCGTGTCGAGAGGAATCATTACAGAGAGATCGGCTTATTCGTCAGCCCTATAAAAAGTTTTTTTTCTCGAGATTATATGAGCGTCCTCGTGTGTACGAGAGGAAGTTTCAGTGTGCCCCAGGAAAAAATAAATAAGTAATTTAGTTGAAGAGAGGCGACTCCAGTAACAATCTCACTTTTTATAGAAGATATGTTCCAGGCCTGCTCAGCATAGGTATAGGACGTAGGCTTTTTTGGGAAAGTGTGAAAACATGAGATCAAATTTGGATTTCCCAGGTGCCCTAATTTCCTTGCAGTGTTGGTGTTCACGCTCATGCTTGGTCATACTTAATGAGAGGACGAGTACAACTCCATGAATGGATTTATTTTTGGTGAACGGACGGCTGAGAAACTATCAGTTACTTCATTTCAAAAAGATGAACGAGGACAACCTCGTCCTAAATAAAAGTAATAAGCAGATTCACTCTGAAATAATTTGTGGACAAGTGGCGGTGCAAAAATATTTTCGGGACAATGTGTAGTTGTAGAAGTGCTCCGAGTGCGAGATCCAAGTTGTTCTGCATCGTGATCACTCTCAACTTCCTTCTAGTATTAGTGCTCACTCCGGGTCAGATTACGGGAAAAGTGATGAGCTCGTCAGTGGAGAGCGAGAGCAACAAGGGGGACCTGAGTTCCTCCTCATCAGCACAATCTCCAGATTCAGCGGAGGACGAGGCGCCAGACCCAACGTCTCTCGCGTATATGGACGATGATCCAGTCAGATTCGTGACAGATGACGATTTCGTCTACGAGGACGAAATCACTCAACATCATCACGACCACTACCAGCAGGTCAGAGAATGGGAGAAAACACAAAAAATAATAATAATAAAATAAATGATTATTGTTTTGTCTTGAAAAAAAGTGAAACAGGAATTCGACAAGGAGACAAATAAAAGGAGAGGAATTCATAAATAATTTTTTTACTCTCATCTCGGAATAAAAGCGCCACTCAGTATGCATATGGATATAGGTACAAGTGCTAAAAACTAATTACAGTATTTTGCATGAATGAATACTGAAGGGTGTTAAATCACTTGTTATTTATTTGTAAATGATAATGAAAAGAAAATACGCTGCTTAGCTGCTTGTGCGACGCTGATGAGCATTGAGTGATGGATAAATGAGGCGTGAAGCCAGAGCCACAGCCACACTAAAAAAAGATATATACTTAGGCAAACTTTAAAAAATAGCTCATTCTCCGAGTTAAGTCCATACATTATGCAGCGAAAAAAACACTTTTTTTGGTTCCTGAAGGCTAAATTTACTCTGACTGGGTATGACTAGTGAGTAGTGTGAGTAAAGTGCAATGAATGGTGGGGACTGTTGGTGGTGGCGATGCACATCTGCAACGGCGAGATGCGATAGCCCATTTAAATGAAATACAAGCTTGTAGGGTGACATATATGGATTTCTAAATCCTAATAATAGTGACATTATGCTGGCGTTTATCTCCCTGTACTCGCTCAATCATATTTTGGATGCCTACACGAAAACGCTGCCATGTGTGAATATGATGGCGTACCTACACTGCTGCTGGCGCTGGTGGTGCATGATGCATGAAATATTTGTCTTTTGACTGGTGTCGATATAATATAAGATAGTTGATAGTTTTGAGAGTAAAAAGAAAATAATTATTTTTAAAAGGGTTCACAGGAATATGAGTGACGCCAGCGTAAAAGGTTTTTGGGCTCGGATTACCTAAATGAGAGCGCAACTCCTTCTCTTTCTGTCTGGCCTTAGGAGTGTGTGCACATTTTATGTCGTTTTTTAAAAGNCGCCAGCGTAAAAGGTTTTTGGGCTCGGATTACCTAAATGAGAGCGCAACTCCTTCTCTTTCTGTCTGGCCTTAGGAGTGTGTGCACATTTTATGTCGTTTTTTAAAAGAATTGAATCAGGAAACCTGGCAAAATGTATGGGAATGGGACAATAGGTATCAAGTGTCGGATAATGAGAGGCGAGACAAGCCAGGTTAAGAAGAGCGAGAACTGGATTGAGCATTGAGAAAATTCGTTTTCCCAGAAAAATTAATGAATGGTGGAATTGGATGGACGAGATGAAACCGCAAAAATATATGTATCGTGATAAAATTCATGTATTCAGCACTTCGAAAGGATAAGATTATTTTAAAACAATAAATGTAAATTGCAGACAAAAAAATCACCTAAAAGATAGTGAAGGCGACAGGGACAGAGAGAAGGTGAAATTGGTGATGAGGAGGACGCTGTGGAAAAAAAATATGTTCTGCGAAATGAAAATCCTCTTTTTTCATGAATTTATAATTCAAAAACATACATTTTCGTGTTGCAAAATGTTCGCAAGGATTTTGTAACTAGACAGGGAACAGACAGGACAAGTTTAGTGTCATGCATTTAGATGGGAGTAATTAAAAAATATATTTTTTTTCGCGATCATCACTCACCCAAACTCACGAGAAGAGAAGGAGCATGGAAATAAGATATAAATTAGTGGGGATTAATTTACTGCAGAGTGGATGTAATCAATCTGGGAAGAAAATTGTAAAAAAGAGGCGTACCTTCATGGAAATAAGATATAAATTAGTGGGGATTAATTTACTGCAGAGTGGATGTAATCAATCTGGGAAGAAAATTGTAAAAAGAGGCGTACCTATACCTCCCTTTCTGCGCGGCATTTCACTCCTCACCACAAATTTTCAGAGTTCGGTACAAAAATTCAGCCCAGACTGTGACGAGCAGATCACAGATCACAGGGAAAATATCAACTTGTTTTTTTTCTACTAGGATGCTTCCACCCAATCCTCCCATTTTTACTAACGAGCTATGTCATTTAATCCATTAACATTCCTTCCCCAAAAGATCGGAGTGAAAAAAAAGTATTTTCCTTTTTCCCACAATGGAACCGCAACCGGCTTCACTTTCTTTCTTTTTTTTTTAAATGTAATACCCAATAAAAATCCCTGGATAAAGTGTTATGTAAAAATGTAAACACACATGTTTTTCATTTTCTACTATTTCCTTCGGAAAAAAGTGTCATCCTTGATAGGATTACAATTGAAGTGACACTCCAACAACAGAGAGAGAGATCATATCAGGTGTCGTGTAGTGCTAAAGCCGGTTGTGAGCTCAGAAAAGTCCTTCAAAAACTGAATACATTTTTTCTCATTTGGAAAATACACTAATTAGCGGCAGGTATAATGTTTACGTAATGAATTTGGCAGAGAGCTCTTCAAAATTTGAGAACATGCTCAGGTTTGCGGCTTCAAATAGTGTACCTCACACCAATAAATTTCTTCCCGTAGCGTTTTCCCTTACATCAGAAACTCATGTACCAAAAACCTTCCTTAGTATCTGTACTGAATAGATATATTATGACTAAATTTTAAAAAAAACTGCGGCTTCGAAAATATCAAGTTTCGTTCATTTACTTTTAGCAAACCAATATCGGATGATGTAACGTGATCTCTGAAGACGCTGCGTCTGAGGCTGCAGCGCTGAGCGCATTAGTAAAAAATATATACTTTGTTTAGTTTACCAATTTTTTTTCTGAATGAAACCAGCTTCACACCGCACCATTCAACGAGAGTGATGAACTGGATGCGGAGAGGAGAGGGAAATATATTTTTTGTGGAAAATTATGTTCTCAGCGTTCAGCGGAGAGAAAACTGGGACTGAATGTCTGCGATGTAAATTTTTTCTCTCTCCCTATTTAGCCTGAGATTGGGAAGATGAGGAGAAAGATTAGAGCTTGCTCAGCTAAAAAAATAGAGTCACTCCAATTCTATTTTTTATATTGTTTTCTCCTCCTCCAACCTCATAAAGTCACGCATGAGAGACATAAAAACAGTTTTTCCATAAGGCTCAAGAACTCTGAGACGATTTTTTTTTGACGGACGGCGATCTTCATCTCATCTCATCTTGAAAAGATTTTTTTTCTCTCGAGGGATCCAAAGCCACATTGAACTTGCCATGTTTGTGTGGCTGTGATTGTGATGGGTGATGGGTGGCTAAGAAAGAAATTTTTTTATATTGTAATGTAAACAATAATCCCTTTTTCTTACGTCTTTCAGTCAACAGAATATATATTTTTTTACAGTTGAATGAATCAATCTCTTTTCCTCCTTTTTTTATTCTTGCTCCTCGCGACTCAATTTCTCCTTCGCCTTGCAGCCGAGCAGCAGATGCAGATTTCAAGATGAAGTGAAGATTAAGACCTTTTGGATAATATACCAGTGATTTTTTTGTGCATGCTTGCAAAAAGAGTTTGTTTAAGCTTAAGCTTCTCCTTCTTCTCTTTTTTCTCCCTTTTGGAAGTCAAACAGTCAACCTGTCTCGCTAAATATACTTTACGTGAGTAAACTGCTGAACTCAATGTTTTCATTAAGTCTTTTGTAGAAGACGAGAAACACAGCAGTGTCGGCACTTCACTCGACGTTCCCGTTTGATGTCTGTCTGGCATCAAAAAAATATTATTTCTTAGTCCTCCTCCTCTCCTCCTTTCGTATCTCTATCATATCACCGCATTTTTCCATACAGCCACTTCACAAAAAATTTCACAATAATATTCTCCTTTTTAGACTAATTTTAATCTCGCTATTTTTCTAGGTTATGCAGGTATGGAAATTTTGATAACGTTTTTAAGCAAAAAAAGTGTCACTGGTATCATATCATTAGTATTGTCGTGTGATTGCGATAGCAGAGAAAAAAAATATTCAGAAATCCTTTTTCAAGTCCTTTTTTATGCTTGGCTGCACGCAATCAGCACAATTTATTTTGATTTCTTCACTGCTCTTCATTCTTCCCCCGTCATAATATTTTTTATTATTTTTCTCGTATAAAAAAGGCTGCCTGCTGGTTTTCCCGTGGTGCTGATAAGCACAACTTTTTTTCATTACGAAAATATGATATCATCCCACAGACGCTGACAAGCGTTTTGGGCTTTTCCTAAAAAGGGCGTCGAATTATAGTTTCTTTATATGACCTTTTTAATAGAGCTGATTACGGCGATACATGTCGAAAGCGCATCATTGCCGCCGCTGCCACTACCAAATAATAGTTCTATCCACTTGAGCCTTTTTTTCTCTCTGGATATGGAGAAGATCAAGTTACTCGTTACTTGTTACTATTTAATGAAAAGTGCGATATTTTTTGGCGAGCAGCTCTCATTCAGTTTTCTCCATCAGCCCGTGACATTTTTCGTATGAAGTGTGGAGAGGAGCACCAGCAAATAAGGAAACTAATCATAAGGAAATTGACATTTAACGACTGTCATATAATGCACTGCCACTTCTACTTGCTACATAATATTTTTTTTTATTTTTCGCTATCAGCTCTCTGCTCTACTTCATACAGGAATAAAGATATCTTGGAGAAAGCGCCACTACACCACTCTCCATTCACATTTCACATCTTCATTTTTTCTCTCTTCCCTTTCAATATTTAAAATAATCTCTTTTTTTGCGGGATAAGGTCGCATAGCTCCATTTTTTGCACGCCTCCTCTCCTTCATTCTTTTTTTTCACTTTACAAGCTTGAACTTTAGCCAATGTAAGCAGTTCCTGATGAGAAGGACAGGAGTAATAAATCGCCAGGAATTTACGACTAATGACTCCTGTCATAAATAAATATGCAGGAGCATCTCTGAAAATAAATTCCTTTTGGGTGGTGGTGTTGCTGCTGATGTGATACCGCTGACGGTTAAGCACTCTAAAAATGTTATCGCCTGGGAAAGTTTAGGAAGTGGCCTCTAAAAATAAAAGCTGTGTGTACGCAATGAACTTATAAAAATATGTAAATAGTAAACAGTAAATATAATCAGGTCCCAGGAGAGGTAATTTTATATTTTTCAGCTTTTTATGATCCTCATCGAAAATATTATTTTTTTGGGTGAGTTTATGAAGCGAAAAAAAATAAATTCAAGTGCAGGCTCGCAGTTTTTTCGGAAATTGCTGCTCACCGTTCAATGCTGACATTTTGTGGTATTTTACATCACATAAATGTTTTGAGATATGGCCCATCTCGGTCCCAAGTGTGGAGAGCTTTTACGTGGGCACCCTTATCAATCCCATTTCACCAATTTACAGCCCATCCTGACAATTTTCGTCATTACAACAATGTCATTCCGTAGAAAATAGTGGATTAAAATGATGCGGATGATGCTCTTTCTCTCTACACTTATTTTTCTGATTGAGATTACGAGGATTAAAAAAGAATATTTTTTAAAGAGAATAAAAAAGGAGTTGACTCCTTCTCATTTTTTTTTAAAAAAGAGAGGATCAGCAAGTGACTTGATATTTAAATGTTATTCATGTAAAAGCAGCAAATATTTATCTGTGACTGAGAGTGTAGGGCGTATTTTTATAGCCTTGTAGAAACCGTTTTTTGTAGTTTTTTTTTCGAGGAGCACACAAAGGGGAAGTAGTGAGTAGTGAACATGATGTAAATCGTTCATTGCTCTAAACGTGTTCATCCCAATCAATGTAAGACAACACTTTTGCCGTATCAAAAAAAATATTTCGTGAAATAAGTGCTGATACATATTTATTTGGTAGCGCGTATATACATATTTTTGTGGGGAGAGGGAGAAAATGTGTTTGTCCATTAAATGCCAAAACACTTGGCCTGTCTAGTGGTTAATGAGGACGCGCTACCAGACGTAAATTAGCTTAATGAGAAAAAAATCATTTTCTGAGTTCTCTCGTACTAGTCACCACTCACACTAGTCAGGAGTGCCAAGAAAAGAGAAAGAAGAAAAAACGAGATCTTGAAGATGCATGGCATAGTCCTGTTTTGATATCCCCCACTATTTTATTTTATTACGGGAAAGAAGTTGAAGTTGCATTTGCATGCCTGCTCCTTATTCACTTATTACTCCTTGCTTAATTTCAGGTTTAATGTCGGTTCGCCGATCCCATTTCCACTAATTTATTTTCCCTAAATTAGGTCTGGCTTTGGGATGGCTCTGGCCAGCGAAGCCTTTCTTTTTTATCTCTTTTTTTGCCGAAAAATATATCTATTAAATACACACATTCAGGACTCGCAGTTCCTCCGCCAGAGCAAAAAAAATTATATAGCACAGCAGAGCAAAGTAGTAAAAAGCTTTCTGTGTTTGCGCACCCTTTATTAGATCGACACATTTAAAGCTCGTTGAGTAAAAAATGTGTATATCTCGTAAACAGCTATAATCTCACTCACTCGAGAGAAAAAAAGCAAGCCGATGTGACTAGTGACTACTCTCTAGTGAGGCGATAGCGCCCACTTACACTAAAAAGAGAACAAAAAATATCAAATCAAGGGCTGGAAAATGCATAAAACGCTCGCATCTCGCATCATCTCGCCTCTCGAGAAAATCACTTGTTCGCCCTTATTCCGCCAGCACAAGTTTTTTTTTAGATGAAATGGCTATCACTTTTCACAAGAGCAGAGCACCAAGCAGCTTTTTAAAGAAGCCATAACAATGCAAAAAAGCTGTGAAGCTGTTTACACTAGAGCAGCTTAAGAGAAAAGAGACATGATATTATTATTACAAGGGATATTAAGCTCGTGATGAGTTTGGCAGACATCAGACAAATCCTCGTCCATAAATGATTGTGCACACAGAAAAAAAAATCTTTTTTCCCATTTGACTACTACGCTGTTACTAATACGCTGAAAAGTCAAACTTGGCATTGCTCTAAAAAATATAAGATAGTGGTGTGGTGTGATGCTGTGATGAGATGCTGATGAAGCTGGGCTCTTATTTTTCTCTCTGGTTGTTGTTGTTGGTGGCGAAAAACTGTAAAAACAATAGATTGCATTGGAACACGCAATATAAATAATTGCAATTTAAAGAGAGCAATTACACGTTCCAAGCCACATTTTACATTTTGAGTTATTGATGAGCGCTCCGACTGTCTAAATAAGAAGAGTGAGGACCCACGGCACTATCGTAAAAAAAAGTGGATAATATTTCGTTCCGAGATGTGAAATGGACTTAATTGGCTGTACAGTTTTTTTATAATGGATTTATACATTTTTTTGTATTGTAGAATCTGAAGGGAAGCACGAGAATATCTCTGCAGCAGGAGAAATGCCCGCCGCTGCCGGAGCCGAGTGCCGTGGCAAGCTCTCAACTTTGTGAGGCGAAAACGTGTCAAACAGATGAAGATTGCAGTGGAGATGAGTCAGTTATCTGTTGTTACAACGGATGCATTCATTCTTGTCTTCCAAAGGTTAATCCTCCCGTAGGTGAGTAAAATACAAGAAAAAAATAATTTGTGGATGCCCGAGTGTCTGACACTCATTTTAGTTTGTGTGCGCTAAATAAGGTTGCTCTTGTACGGTGGTGGACGTGGATGGGGTTGTGGAATGACGATGCTGATGGCATGACTCCGCAATATTATGATCCTTAAATGATATATTGTTTGAGTAAAATATGCGATTTAGAGCTATTTATACTGGCACGACCACGTAGAAAAAAAGATTAAAATATTTTTTTTCGGGCTGGGATAGGTACAGGACGCGTGGATGGATGATGCTGATGGTACGCCACAGCCACACACTAATAAAAGCTATGAATCATTCAAAAAAATATAAAAAAAAGAAGGAGTTTGCTAAGCCAGAAAATAGTTCACAGTCAGTCTACCACTTTTACTAGACAGGGAGACCTCATCTCGCCGAGCTCCTTTTTTTAACGAGATGCATCCCATATTCCATGAATACCTAAGACAAAAACGCTGCCCTCTTATAAAAAAGAGCTGCCTTGTCTCCCTTCCCAACAACCGAGACCAAAACATTATAATCTAGATTGGGCTTGCTGTTAAAATTAAGTAATAAAATTAAAAAATTCTTTTTTGGTCGAGGTTGACGTTGAGTGTGCGGGAGCAGAAAATTTGGGAAAGAGAAAGGCGAGCTGACAATAATTTTTTTTGATGCCAGCAAGAAAAAATAGGATTTTGGGTCTGCTCTAATGAGGAACTCACAAGAGCGCTCTCGTAAAATTATTGGGATTTGGGTGCATTTCGCATTTCACTCGTTACCATTCAGATGCACTTCCTCTGAAAAAAAATGTCTTTTCGGGAATAAGTGCAAGTCATCCTCACTAATAAACTTGCAGTGAGGAAAAAAGCTCTAGAAAAGATTTCTGAGACAAGAATCAAGAACATTTTCTATAGGAGAAGTCTGTCATCGACGGTTTCTTAATTTTTCATCTTTTCCTGAAGCAGGATGAAAAAAAATATCCTGCTCGTTTCTAAAAATGGAATAAGCAGCTTGCACTTCCATCACTAAGATAGGGATAGGGAGAAGAAGAGCTGAGATTTTTCCATTCCGAGAAAACACCTGGAACAACATTTCTGCTATTTTTTGCTGAAAAGCTAAGCCCATTTCTTTCAGATGAAAAGCTTAAATGCTAAGAAAAAAAAGTGCCACCAGTGAGGATTTTCGGTTCTGGGAAGATAAAAAATATTTTTTATGAGTAGTCTTATTATATTTTGCACACTATTTAAAAAGGAGTCTTTTTTATGAGAGCTATTTCAAAAGAAAGAGAAAATTCTTCTGGCTCTTTCCAAAAATAACAGAGAAAATGAAAATGGAGAGGGAATTAAATTGAAGTAAATTAGGAGGATGGGAAATGTACTTCTCATCACTTTCCCTAATCATGTTTGTGAGGAAGTAAAAAAAAAGATTTTTTTCCTATTTTTCACAGCATTCGACTGGGTGGAGGAAACAGAGCTAAAGCATTTTTCCAAGGAGGAAGGTGGCGGGGAAGACAGGACATTACTCGCAGCTGAGCTAAGGCCTGAAACGATTTCCCTTCCAGGAGGCTGTCAGCTCGAGTCAGAGCAGTACCAGGATCTCATTATGTTCCGGAAGTTAAATCACGTCAAAGCTTGGTATGAAGACAAAGCGTGAATTTAATTTTGCCAAATTGACAATCTCAAAAAACTACACAATTTCCTCTTCTTTTTCATTTCCAGCTCCTGCAAGCTAGGTGAAGTCCTTTGCGAAGTGCTGCACGAAGAGGAAGACTCCTCCCCGTCCTCAGAAGACTCGTGAGAGAACTAAAAACAACTTCCTCAAGAATAATAATTTTTTGTCTTCAATTACCCCAACTCACTGCTGAGCTAACCGCACCGGCACCACCAAGAAAAAACAGTTTTTTATCCGGAAGCGCAGCGAAAACGTCATTTTCAATGCAGATTCTTCCTTCCGTGGCACATCAAGAAAAGCCACAGCCACAGCTTCGAAGAAAATAGGGACTCCATCACCACGCGGCAGACGTATAGACATAAATATTGTGGAAAGCTGTCTAATCACTCGCGAAAGAAATTGATGTCAGCGAAATATTTTTTTTCTCTTTGGGAGAAAATCTATATAAAAAAATTGTTTTTGCTGTTCTAAGCTAAAAGCTAGAAAATAAAAGAAACGTGAAACGCTTATTACAAAAAATGGAGCACACAACACTACCACCTAAAAAAATATATCAGGAAAGAATAGCAATAAGAAAATGGCGCTATTTGTGAAAAAAAAACTCTTTTACAAACCAATTTTTTTCTTCGGTGTTGTATTTTTTTCTTGTAGCGGTATTAGATGAGAATAGCGAGGAGGAAGATGGAAAGATTATTTTTTAAAAATACTCAAATTGCCAACGCCAACCAAAAAGAAACCACATCAGTTTTATTTTGTACAGCTAAAAAAACTCCGCTACGGGTAGTACCTAAAACTATAATAAAAAAAATATTGCCCTGTGGAAGAAAAGGCAATAACAACCGAGTACGGTTCTTTCTTTTTTTTACTCGATTGCAATAAAATGGAAAAATGATACTCATTTTTATTACGTATAAATAAATAGTTTTATTTAATATTTAATCGCTAATTTATTAT
>JAHZND010003390.1:0-24231 GCA_027744115.1 Acrocyrtus sp. NNG-2020 | reverse complement strand
CACTCGTCGCATATAATACCTTAACTAGTTCAAATCAAATTCCCTCTATGACTGTTCTTTCCAGACAGCTTCAGTGCTATTAAAATCCACTTTAAGAAAGCGAAAGCAATGGGATTTAGGGTTAATATGCAGATAAGTTTACATCATGTAATGCGATAAGTCTAAATGGATGAGTTTGAATTTCACTGGTTCGCATTTATATGACTGCTACACGATACTAAACATAGTTACCCATATTATTTTGTAGTGATCATGATCTCATTCTTTTTCAAAAATGAATAAAACCAATTTCGCTTTTACAGCTTTGTTGCTCATAATAAATAGTAGTCAGACAGAATCGTCATATGTATAATGTATATCTTTTTCTTCGAAACGTGATGATAGTCGAAGCAAAGTCAAAAGCAAGCAAAATATTCTCAGGATGCTTAGCTTTACTAGTGGAAACAGAGGTATAAGGTGAGACCCCATGCCAGGAGGTTAAAAAAATTGTTTTGTGCCTATTTGCTATGTATATTGTATTACGTGGGCTTCTTTAAATGTATTTTCGTTCTTTGATTTTGGACATTGCATCGTGCTCAAAGCTCAAGTTTAGTAAGTAACGCTTCAGTAAGAAATAATTGTTTATGTACATTTTTTGCTTTTTGGAGTAGAGAATTTTATGTGTGCCACAATAAGCTCATTAGCTATGCAAGTTAATCTTGCTGATCGCCCATGTGCATTCTCATCTTTCTATCATGCTTATTATCCCTCGCGGCTTCACGACCTCCCATTTCACTTTTTTGGCATTTTCTAAAGGTACAACGAAAACGAAGAATACTAGGAAGGTGTTGGTAAAACGACAAAATAAGAAAAGTTCTATTCTTTGTGTAATATGCAGCAATTATTCATTCATTTTCATACGAAAAAAATTGGTCTCAAGGATTTTATCTTGTTCTGTGTTCATAAAGTTGAAGAAGAAAGGTATTGCTTATTTTGACTGAATTAATTTGAAAGCGACAATGCTTTTGCAGTTCAGTGCATAAATGGACTGAAAAGGCTGAGAAGGATCGGTGCAAAAATAAAATTTGCTCCACTGCACTGCGCGCGGCCGACATACTTAATCATTATCCTTTTGTAGGTTTATAAATTGCTTAATAATAGGTTTGAGTCTCACTCATCATGAATTGCTGTCTATCTTTACCTGATCAACCTTACCCTGGGTAAGGCAGAAGAAACGATGGCTTCGGTTCAGTTCAGACGAGACGAGACAAAAAGCAAAGTAGACGCTTATCAAAAGACTAAAGCGTCGTGTCATGTTCGATGCTACACAGCCTGAGAGATTTTATTCACATGGAGAATCTTTCTGATCAAATACGAAGAGGAGTGTAGGTACTGTACTATTTTGCTCACTGGATGAATGCTGCTGAGGGAGAAGCCGGATACATTGAACCTAAATTACCAATAAGCTAAAGTTTCAACACTTGTCTTTTTTGAAGAATTTCTTTTTAAATTATCATATATCTTTAAATAACAATTTTTTGCGAAGACAGTGCAGCCAAAATTATTTGACGTATGGCATTTACAGCTTTGTGATAAGTTTTGCAATATGAACAACTACTTAAATAGGTTATTGTGACAGCAAGTACCTAAGTGCAAAAATTATTGACGGTCAGAAATGAATAAAAGGCAAGGGAATGTACTTACTAGTAACGCAAATAAATTAAATGTTTAAAACATGAAAAATCATATTTTGATTTTTAATACTCTGCGAGAAAGTACTTTACGTATGCATAACAGGTCCACTTGTTGAGAAACAAAACCTAAGGGTACCACACACTCCCACTGTCAGGAGTTTCCCGAAGCAATTTAGGTATGTATGTATATTTCTATTTAATGTCTGGTACGAGACGCGGATTTGGAAACTGGAAGGCATATTTTATAAAGCGTTGAAAATCTAAAGACATGCTTTCAGGACTTTACGTTGCAGCTGCATCTGTCAAATCAATCAAAAATCATGCGTGAATAATTGGCAGAATAAAACTGTTGCAAAATGTTGAATTTCTGTTGAGCTGGTTATTGTATGTATAGGTATGCATGAAATGCTTTAAAAAAGTAAAATTTTGAATGAATGCAGACTACCTAAATGGTTATATATGTACGTATTACAGAAGTGTAAAAAATGCAATAAATGTGAAATTCCAGTTACCAACATTAACACTTCGAGGAAAGTCTGTGTGCTTTTGTTTTCCTCGAATTTAAAGCCTGGAAGATTGTTATTTCTGCAATACCAAAGCCAAAATATCACACTAAATAACATTATGAATCAGTACCTGATAAAATAGGTCAAAAGATAGGTTCGCTCTTTACGTAAATATGATAGCACAAAAGATAAAAGCAAAATAAACGAACTTTGCTTATCTCTTTGCATCTGCAGAAGTGGCCAATTTCCTTCCACCCTCATTCGTGTGATTATAATGCACCAGAGGATGTCTAGATACTTAGGTTTAGGAACAGTTAAAGAGGTTAAAGAGGAAAGTTGTCAATGAGCATTCCAAACTGGCGATACTGAAAATGAGAATATTTTTAAAGAGATAATGTGGTGGCTCTCACGTATGTACATGTATTGAATATTAAAATATGAGTTAAAAATCAAATCATCTCTGTAATCACGGAGCTATACGTCCACAGTGCAGTCCTCCCACACAAATGTCTTTAATAAGTTTCTTAATAAATTTGAAATAATCTAAATGTATATTTCCTTCCACTGTAATAACTCCAATCGTGCTTGTCACTAATTTTAGATGGGAAGCAAAAAGTGTAAAAACAAATTTATTTTGCGCTGAGCTCCATTGCAGTACAGCTATATATGTACTATGAGCTACATATTATTTTTTGCATTGGTACTAGTAGGGAACTTTTAGTTTTTAAAGTATGTATCATAAAGTATCAACGTGTTATTTTGCGAAACGGTTTGTGGTCAATTGTCTGCAAAAAACGCACTAGCCTCTTGCCCTCACTTTTTTTAACTGCCTATACGTGTGGTCTCTCTTTTGTATAGGAAGGAAGCTGATGAGATAAGTCAAAAGCCGGGGCAGTATAAGTTACAGTTTGCCATCAAATCAATTTATTATAATTATTCGTAGCTTTTAACCACACAGGACAGGAGACAAACTATGATAAAATTTTATTAACACATCAGATTTAAGTGCTTGACCCACGTTGACCAAAGTAGCAACTGGAATTCAATTGAAAAATCCTGACGGTTACATTACGAAAGCTAGAGAGATGCAATGAAACTGAAGCTCAGAGAATCTTAAGCTGTTATCGCTACCATACAAAAAATTCTTTCATGCTCCTCATACGCTAATTTGTGAACGAGGCTTTTCATCATCATAAAAAATAAATGAATGACTGAACATAAATGATTCTTTTGAATTTCTGAGGGAGTAGTTCTCTCTTATCATATTAATTAGCTCAAATAGGGACAGAACGTAAAATATGAGACTGTGAACTGCTTCAGTCGCAATCACAAGGAATTCTATTCATATTATGATGAGCCAGAACAAATTACGTGAGAGAGTCAATTAGGACAATTTCGTTGGCCAAAGAATAGACACAGAATAAACCCTGATCCAGGTTGCATAAAGTAACCATTCATGACATTAAACTGCGTCTCCTCATTTGTATTCTAAGCTATATTTCCGATTTTATAACGAACAGCGGCTTGACAATGCAATCATGCACTTCCCATGAAAATGCATGATGATGTAATGCATGCAAGTAAATATTGACGAATTTCAAGATTTATCATTTTAAAATACCCCGCCTTTCTTAACCAGGTTATATCATGTAAATTCCAAAATTACACCTTGAGCAAATATTTGACGCCACATTACATTCATGTTCAACAGATAATCACATAAGCGTTTACGATAATTTATTGTACACGGTTAATCAGTCATATGTTCTACTAATTGTATTCTGATGAATACCATTACGGGATACTTAGCTAGGCTAGCATGAAGGATGGAACTTATGAATACTGACAGTTTTATTAAATGTCACCAGTCGCCTGAGTAAAAGTTGTCAGTTAGATCAACTTACATAACCTAGATTATTACATGGAGCGTTATCAGTATTACAGGGAAATTCATTTTTTAGTGTTAACCAATTTCGGTAATAAAAATCTTACTTAATGCACATGCACACAGATAAGAAAGTTATCAGACTGGAGTAGATCCGGAACGTAATGAGATCTCTTCTGAAGTAATAAATCATGAAAAATAATAAGCAACTCTCTTGAGAGCACTCCACACATACTCCACAAGTCCACAAGTTGAGATTTTCGGTTAAGCTTTGCGTACCTACCTATTATTACCGATTTAAAGAAGGGATTGTCCTGTATTTGGATAACCAAGCAAGCTGAGTAATTCTTTATTGTGCTACGATACCTACCGAACAGCATGGGTGATACTTTCAACTTTTGTGTTTTATCCCGTAATATGGCCTTTTTTATAATGACTCCCTTTCCATGCGTTCATATGGTTGACTGCCACTTGCTGGCTGTTTGCCCGTTTCCATTGCATGCATGTGAGCAAATGAATTTTACTTTCCGTCTTTAGATTGCAATGAGTAGTGCCATGCCTTACCAAAAGAAATTCCCACTTACAGTCTGGCTACGTAAGTGAAGCTATGTAAGCATGCGTTCCCAGTTCCAGGAAGGAAATGAATGAATGAGGACAGTCACAAGAAGTTCACTGGCATTGCCATTACATACTCTACGGAATTCTGCCAGCACACACGCCGCCAGTAGCATGCAATATGGCCACATAAAAACGGTAGTGAAAACTAGATCAAACTGATGCAATTCAGGGTCCCACTTTCACATCATTGTGCCGCGATCATCAATTGATATAACCTGGTTTGTTGTGCTAAACTAGCGTATTATGATGTTAGCAAGTCGGGTAGCACAAATACCGGCGTTATCATACTGGCCAAAACAATTATTAAGGTAGGTGAAAGGCAAGTGGTATTTATAGTGAGATACTGATGCAATTCGGATACTAAGAAAGTTGAAAATACGGTTGAGGTGACGGTACAAAATGTGGAATTCCATTATTTACAAATTAAAATCTACATGTTTATATTTATGCCAACCGATTCATTTTATATATTTATTGGGGCAAGTTATAAGTAATTTCGATTCAAATCAAACTCATTGAGTTACTTTTACTTATTTTACTGGCTTGCATATTTCATTTGCTTTTTCCTTTGGCAATTGACACATCACTTTATCAATTAAGTATGTTTGCTCAATTAATTTACCCAAGAATTTGAACAGAAATGGAATATCTCTGGTCCCGTACTTAAGGTTCCTCAGAAGATGTTTGCCGTAATACAGAGTATTAAGTCCAGTGCTGCGACAACGACTGTTTCGTTACTTGGAACTCAGAAACCAGAACCCATACAAGTGCAGCGACAAAATTAGATTAATTCAATCATGAATCGTTCTATTGTGCTAACCATTCAGAGTACATACGGAAAGATTGCCGACAGAAGTACGTGCTTATGGGGTTTTTCTTGTTATGTATGAACACAAGTTAATTTTTTTGTCATTTCTCTCCACTATCGTTCTTGTTATCTCTAGTACACCAAACAAACACTTCAATCTAAATGTCTATCTAGAATGGGAGAAATATTCCGAACTACAGCTTTGAGGAAACAAGTAATCGATGCTTTCTCTTGATTTGTGGACAGTATCATGAGCGTTTTATGTACCAATCAGTCAGCAGCGACTGCATATATTTGACATTTTGTTGATTATTGTTAGCGTATTTACATTAAAAAATGAAGTAAAACGTGCATACCTTATTCTTTTTTATCAGTAGTTCCAGCTTCTTGCTTCGGGTTTTTTCACTCAGAAATTGAACTACATTAAGATACACTTTCACCAGAAAGACACTGAAAATTGCCACTTTTTCCGTAAAAAATGGCTAATATATGCAACTGTCAAATACGATGTGCCTTTTACTGTATATTTTTTTACAGATGCAACAGGAAAATGAATCTAAAGAAAAAGGTTAACGAGAGAACAAAAGTAAAATGTTGGCAGTGGCAATTGTATGAGCTTCTGTGAGGCGCTTACTGTGGCTTGCTTTGTCTCCCCGCAAGGAGCGTTTACCGTCGTGCGTGCGGCTGCTGAAAGTAACAGCAATGGAATGAAAGGAAAGGTCTGCAAAGACTTCTGATAAATACGCAGCATTTACACACATATGGACTCACTCACCCTACATATCTTTGATGGAGACAGAGCTTTTTTTCTTTTGCTTACCGAGATGGTTTCGTTACTAGAATAAATACATAATTTTCGTGCTCTTCTTCGCATTTTGTTTGACTACTGTTGGATAAGTAAGCTCCCTTTTCCTTCGTGTCGTGGTGAAGTTGGTGCTGATGCAATCAACAATATGCTCAGTTTCTCTTGATTCGGTATTTCAGGCCACGCCAGTACAATATGAACTGAGTGAGCCAGAAACCAAACTAAACCGTTCACACTCTGAACGGCATTATTTTTCCAGCACTTGTTAGTCTGGAGTTTTTTTGTATTTATACGAACATAACTAGATAGGCAAGGCAAGACCATGTCTTCCAATTTCAGTTCTTCGATTTTATGCTTTTAAGACAGCAAAAATGGTTTTTGAAAGAGAACAGTTTAGCCAGACAACCGCGCGGTGCTTTAGGAATGTATGCTATATATTATTTATCACTTTCTGTTTTTGCTGCTTATATCAAAATACTTTCCTTCATTCACCTAATAAATTCAACAGTCTGCAATAATTAGCCCAGTCAGTCCTTGAATAGTTTTGCGGTTTTTTCTTTGGTTAGGAGGATGTCTTGTTCATTTGTCCACATTCAGGATCCACGTTGCTGTGCTTCACGTAATACATTCCAATAGTTTCGAGTAATAAAATAAATAAAACGGAAGTAATTCTTCAATTCAGAGAATCCCATGATAAGTACACATGTGGCTGCGTGGTGTAACTGAGTTAATTTAATTTGAAACCGACTAAGCTGCCTGCCTTTTTATTAGCATCGAGAATAGAAAAATAAATTTGTATGCCTGAAAATGAATGAATTATATTTCGTTTTCCTTTATCATTTCTTTCTGTTTTCAAGTAAATATTGACTATTGCTAATGTATTTAATGCATATACCAACATTGCCAATTATGGCCACAAGCTGTGATAATAACATTTGCAACTAATCTAATAAATTGGCTTGAAAGAGCTTTTCCCTATTAAGGTTTTTAACAGATCGATGACTTAATATGCCAGCCTACCTATGCAATGCAAGTTTCATTTCATTGTCCTCCTGAAATGAAAACGAGAAATATTGAATTTTCTTGGTAGGCAGGCATTAGTTTGAGCACTACTTGTTAGCACTTTGCTGCCTCACTTTTGGAGTTCAGGGAAATATGATCAAACCGGACTGAACTGAAGATTTCTTAAGTGGTAATTGGCAAACTCTCTACAGTCACTTTGCTGCCTCATTTTTGGAGTTCAGGGAAATATGATCAAACCGGACTGAACTGAAGATTTCTTAAGTGGTAATTGGCAAACTCTCTACAGGACATTAACTAGGCAATATAATATTCCTTCATTTGAATTTAAATTGGCACTTTAGCAGGCCACATGCGTTCCTCTTCATACTAACTGGTTGATAGGGAGTTACATATAAACCCTGAAATCCTGAAATAGGCATGTTTTAAAAATGATTGCATCTTTTTTAATTCCTACGCATTTCCTGCAAGCAAAACCACCTTTAGCTCCTAACTATGCTATGTATAATAGGTATTACTCGGTGCAATAAGGTAGATGCAGATGCATCATGTACCTAGCTAGTAATACGCTGAAAATGATTAATGGCGGTAGTAACAACCTGTTGAAAACGGGTGGTGCCCTTCAACTGTCAAATTCGTTGAATTTTGAATGCAACATGCTATTAACTGTGTCGGTTTGTCATGCCCATATCGAGTGTACTTTTTTGCTTAGACCTTCTTTTACTTTTTAATGCATTCTTCGGTGCACTATTTTCCTACAACTGGTATACTAGGCAAGGTATCAATTTCAATGATGAATGAACTCGTTTTAGCCCACAATGCATGTACAATATGAATGTAGTGTAGGTGTTAACTTATTTTGTGGCGCAAAGTTGTAGGTGATACTGCCTGTCAAAACTTAAATCCACGTTAACGGATCCTCCCACCTGTGCCTTTTTGAGCAGTTAAAAATATGTACCACCTTCAGATTTTACATATTATACTACCTGAGGTTAAATCATTAACATTCATTCCTCATTCCTTGCCGAGAAACAAATTCCGTCGGGATTGACCGAAATAAAATTTAACAATAATATCCAGCACCAGAAATAAAAAAAATATAAATACTTATAGGAAACTTTTTCAATTTGTCGATTATTCCGAGCGCATGAAGGGGTAAGGTACTATTTATATTACATAAATATGTAGTTTTCCAAACCCTAAGACAGATGCTATTAAAAAATTTTATGTGCAGAAAATAAATGTCTTCAACTACTTTAAATGTTTCACTTATGCTCCACGGTGCTTCTTGCGACCGGTTTCGGTTTTATTCATCATCAGGAAAATTGCATATATGCATGTGCCACTCACTTACTTAGGGCAGCAAGATCAAGATCACTTCGGAGAAAGATATTAAATGGGGTAACGTGCGAATTCATCTCGCAAATCTAAAGCTGCAATTTTTTTTTGCAATACTCACGGAATATACAATAGAAAGGGCTTGGCGCTAGAATTATTTCCTCTGTATGAACTTACTATAATCGATCAATGCATTGTTAATTATTGAAATTAAAATTACTAAAATATGCTATACTAATTTCAAAGGCAACTAATATTAATTAAAAATCTACTTGAGAAAATGGAAGCTAGTCTACAGACCGCTAGATTTTATCACATCATACAATACAGCATGAGCATTCGCACCTTTTATTTCTATCCTTCTTTTTACTACCCTTCTTGCGTTGCTGGCTGTTTTTGCCTTTCATTTCATTTCAGTGGTATCGGTATCCATATGTTCTCCTCTCTTCTCGCAAGCAGCAGCCAAAATAAACGACAAGTAGTGAGCCGGAATGGGACTGGCATGATTACTGGATTTATGGACGGTGCGACTGTCAAGTTTTAATTCATTTTTTAATCCATGGGATAGATTTAAAGGAAATATAATTGCTTATAGACTGATTAGACTGCTGATTTCATCTCACAAAACTTTGGTAAGAAAAGTTTTTGTTTTTATTAGAATCATTTTTTGATCAATATTCAATACCCCTTTGTGCATGTGCTTTGTTAAAAGCACTTTCAAAATGTAAACATAAACAGCTGAGTTTGTTTTCAGAATAATATGTTTGTGTACGTGCATTTACTGCATTTGCATAAAGTTAGTGATTATCTGTTTGACTTTTAGTATTAATCTCATCTGTCAAATCGTAAAATCAAGCAGTAATCAAGGACAGGTACAATTGTATACCTATTATTTTGTGGAGGTGTTTGCTGCTCACGCCAATTTGGTAAGTTGGATGCTATATTGCATCATCTTTTATTTACATTTGGTGTGTAGTATTTTAATTTCTGATTATAATTTAATTTTTCATTTTAGCCGAGTAGTTTCTTATACTACTCGTAACTTACATATAGCCACTTGGAAGTTCTAGTTTTATATTCTGCTAAAATGGGCAAAGGGGAAGTTGAAGAAAAAGAGGATGTGTTCCAGGCTATTTTATTAGCGGACAACTTTGATTACTCAATCTTTGGCTCACAATGGGCCGATAAACAAAATCCAGGAGCCAATAAATTTTTGGACGATGAGGACGATGAATCTGATAAGCAAACTGGAGGAATCGAGAATGAAATTGATTCCAAGTTTACGCAAGAAGTTAGTATTATAAATACTTATGAGATTATTTGCATGGTTTGTTATGTTTTCTTTTGAAGCAATTAATTGTAATTTGCATAATATGGGTTATTAAAATTATTTAGAGCCTGATGCTTTTGGGAAATAGAAGGCTGATTGACTACTCTTTGGAAGCTCTGACTGTTTCAGGTGTTCAGGAAATTTTTGTATTTTGCTCAAGTGGATCTAGAGGGGGTGAAGCATTAAAGGAACACATTCGGTAGGACATACTTTTTATTCCAATTCTCAGATATTATACATAAAATAAAGTCTTAGTTTTTAATAAGACTATTTACTCTGTTATTTTTAGAAATACAAAATGGTCCGATTTACCGGTAAAAATTCACGTCATTTCTTCGGAAGACTGTCAGTCATTGGGTGATGCGTTACGAGAACTGGATGCCAAAGGAATGATTAGAAATGATTTTGTTATGATGTCTGCTGGAGTTATTACAAATAAAGCACTAAAGCCATTACTAGAAGCACATAGAACAACAATGAAAACTGACAAGGGAGCTGTTATGACACTGATTCATAGAGTAGTACCTGAAGGACATCGATCGCGATCTAAGACTGCAGGTACAGCAATTGTTGTAGATGCCCCTTCAGGAAAAATTCTTGCATATAACGAAAGATGTCCAGGAAAGCGGGTTAAGATTCCATTGGTGAGAGAAACTTCCAATGATATAATTACAATTTTTAATGAACTCATGAACTATCATATTGTTTGTTTGTTACAATGCATCCTGATTCTATTTTTTAAAACAGACAAGCATTCAGAACGAAATGGAGGTCTATCTGGACACAATAGATAGCGGTATAGCAGTTTGCTCTTCAAGTGTCCTTCCCCTGTTCACGGATAATTTTGATTTTGCCAACATGGTCGACTTTATCAAAGGAATTTTAATGAATGAAGAAATAATGGGAAACACAATTTATTTGCATCGACTTGAAAGAGGATACGCGAATAGAATTGTAGATTTTGACACTTATCTTGGTATTAGGTAAGCATGAAATGTGTTATGCTGACAAATACCTAAGTTGAAGCTTCATGAAAGTGGAATGAAGAAAATTTGGGTGTTATTCATTTTTAGTAATGACATTATGGAAAGGTGGACTTACCCACTAGTTCCTGATATGCCATTTGGTTCAAATCCAAACGACGATGTGTATAGTATGAACTTTAACTTTATATATAGAGTAGCAGATGTTATTTCTGCCAGGTAAGCAGTAGAACGTTTTTTAAATAAAAGAATATTCGTCATACATATTTATCATATAAATACTACGTACCTTTGTAAATGAAGGTCTTTGATTTGCTAATAATGTTTAGAAATGCCTCCATCGGCCCAAACGTGATCATCGGTTCAAAATGCATCATTGCGGATGGTGTTAAGATCAAATGCAGTTCAATTGGTAATAACTGTACAATTGGAAGAAATGTCGTAATTGAAAATTGTCAGCTTGGAAGCAATGTAACAGTAGAAGTAAGTGGATTTTGAGCGTTGTCTCTAACATTCGTTTGATGCTTTTAATATAGAAGAATTTAAATTATGCTAACTCTAAACGCGCTTAAGGATGGAAGCAAACTAGTGCAATGCATCGTATTAGATGGAGCCATTATAAAAACATCGTCCGAACTAGGGCCAATGGTAATAGTAGCGCCTGGTAATGTATGCAAGATAAGTGTCGAAGACAATTACGAAAAATCTGACGAGGAGGATGAATCAGACGAGGATGACGACATTAAGTCTGAGGGAAGCATGGGTATTGATGTTGATCACCAGGAAGGCGACAACAAAAGTAAAAGTTTTGCAGCCTATACCTACTTTGTAATAAGAAATACCTACTACAATAGCTTAGTAGGCAGTAT
Source organism: Acrocyrtus sp. NNG-2020 (assembly GCA_027744115.1). NCBI lineage: Eukaryota > Metazoa > Arthropoda > Collembola > Entomobryomorpha > Entomobryidae > Acrocyrtus > Acrocyrtus sp. NNG-2020. The sequence continues at coordinate 12,396 of JAHZND010003390.1, read as the reverse complement.
TGATTTATGTTTTTAACACTTACCGATTTCTCTGATATAGGATTTTGCGCAGAGGTTTTGGAAAGTATTCAACGGGCTTTTACCGATAATGTCGACTTGGATAATTTGGCTGTGGAAATCCATGGCTCTAGAACGGCCAATTTCATGTATTTTGACGACGTTCCAAATGCAGTAGTTAAAGGAATTGTGGGAGTACCACAAAAAATTCACAAAGATTTTGAACAGCTACCTCTTAAAAGCCAATGGGAAGCAACAAGTGCAGTTATGGTAAAGTTCAAGAAACTGATGCCACAATACGTAAAATCAGATAAGGCACAGAAGACAGTTCTGCAGGCTTTAGAGGTACTATGGATTTTTGAAGTTGTATGAAGTGAATCGTGTTTTTTAATCATTTTGATCATAAAAATACTAATTAAATGTATTTTTCTCATAGGAGCATGCACTGGATAATGCGTACTTCAGACCTCTTCTAATGAAAGTTCTACATTATTATTACGATATTGATATTTTGTCACAAGAGATGATTTTGAATTGGCATAAAACACCCTCTGAGTACAAAGGGGCAGCGGAAATACGAAAAATGGTATTCACATGTGGTTTATAGTCCTAATTAAATTCGGCTTTTTAGTTCATGTAACCTAGCGTCTTCTTCTTTTAATAACAGGTGGAGAAGTTCATAGAGTGGCTTGAAACGGCATCAGAAGAATCTGAAGACGAGGATTCTGAAGAGGACGAATAATTAATATGTACATAATGTACGTGTATGTGTATAATATTTAGAGATATCTAATCGAATATGAAAATGGCAACTGAAAAAATAAATCTTTTGTATCCAACCCTTAGTCTTGGCCAATGTTAATTTTGTCACCTACCTATTTGTAAATGTAAAAGTCGATACAAAAGAAAGAGAGCAACTTCGCTCCGCATGATAAAAACACACCGCTACAAAGTTACTTATTGAACGGCCATCCAAAACTAGCTTATTACTACAAAAATTGCTCACAGAATCAGAGAATGCTTTTCATTAGATAAAAAACAAAGACGGGTTTCACGTCAAAAATATATACATACAATAGTGCAAAAATTAATGTACCAATAACAGGATAATTGCTATTTATACGTCAGTAGTATGGTTAGATTAGAAGTTAGAACTCTTCAGAGTGTTTATTAAAATAGCGCTTAATAATAAAACAAGATAGTTTCAGAGTTTCTTACATAATCTAATTCTAATGCGACTTATAGCTAGCTGAATTGGAGGTTTCTCTACATGAAATTTTTACTTCTCTTCACTGTTATTATCGGCTTCCTCGTTTCCAGTTTCATTTTCCGTAACTTCGTCATCTTTGTTTGTTTTTGGGATGCTATTACTAAACTTTTTTAGTTTTGCAACAAAGAAACCATCCATGTTGTGAGAATGTGGGTAAAACCGTCTAGTAAGGTTCATGGTTGGGTGATACCTATTACATTACAAAAAGTATTAAGAAATATAACAAAAGACGACTTTTGATTCTAAAATTTCGGTTGTGTATTCAGAATTTCAAAAGCTACCTTTTATCTTGAAATTTCGTAAATCCTGGTGTTCCAAAATCCAAACCAGCTGGGACTAATTTAACGTTTCGCTTTCTAAGAGCAAGGTTTACAACTTCTTCATTTTCTTCAGGCTATATAAAAAGAAATAAATTGCAAATCAATGAAAAAATTAACGATCATAAATAAAACATCGTGGCATCAAAATCCATGTAGGTATAGAATAGATTTCACTGTAAAGGCATACTAAAAATGAGCAAGTTGAATACACAAGGTAGCCTCCAGTTTTAGAAGTTGCATCCAAGCAATCAATTGCAGCTAAAATGAGTTCTTTTTGCTTCGTATTTGTCCTCTGGATGTCTTTGGCGTCTCGCTGTGACTTTGTAGAAGAATCCTTTGACACAACACCAGTTCCAGAACACGGAGCATCCAGCAATACTCTGTCGAATCCTTTAATGATTTCGGGAAGCTTTCGGCCATCATGTGAACAGATCACTGAATTTTTTACACCCATTCGATGGAAATTTCCTATCAACGCCTTTGCTCTGTCTTTGTTAAATTCATTTGCGAATAAAGTTCCCGTGTTTTTCATAAGTGCGGCTGAAATATTAAATTCGAATTAAAATTAAACATATCGAATGATTCTTTTAACAGAGTAGTGCATATACATCTACAATCTCATCTAGCATCTCTTAAAGTGTACGTAACGTACCTATATGAGTAGATCTCCTATAAAGTTTTTATAAAAAATGATTTAGCTACATTGTGAATTGTGATAGAGCAAAACAAATACCTAATGCCAGCCTCAGCCATAATATATACTTAAAGTAATTCTTTAGATTACGATTAACTTGCCTCCCTTCCGCTCTTCGATTTTTAAAATCAAGCAATGTATTGATAACGTCTTTAATGCGGTCAACAACAACATGCACATCGAATGTTTGTTCACCTTCCTCCGGAAATTCCACATCATCCGTGTCCTTCTGTGCCCTATTGCACGTGTACATTCAATTCTCATTATATGCAGTTATTACGATATGAGTATTACTCTGTATAATACACGATTTGCAATATTTGTATTTTGTTTCTACCTTCCAGCATTCATACTGGCTAGTTTGTGCCACTTCGTTATCTTCTTATCATCGTCCTCCTCGTCGTCGTCGTCGCCACTACCTTTCTTCTCTCCATCTTGCTCTTCTTCCTCACCTTCCCCATGTCCACTGTCACGTGCTTCATCCTCGGAGAAATCATCTTTCATCATTCCATCGTCACTTTCTGCATCTTCCATCTCCATTTCATCTGAATCCTCTCCAGCTCCATTTTCATTGTCACTTTGTTCTTCCTGACCAAGGTCACTATCCTGACCCTGGTTCATGTCATCGTCTTCATCTGATTCAGCATCATCGGGAACATTCTTGGGCGGTTTCTTATTTCTTGCTGTAGTGTCTAAATAGCGTCAAGAAGAAAAGTTGGCATAATTATTTCAGTAAACGATATTTCCAAAATAAATCGATGCTACAAACTAAAACAAATCTATTAAAAGTATATTGAACCAACTTACTCTTCTTGGGACTATCACTACCATTTCTCCAACTCCCTCCTGGCACCCCATCTGCTTTATTAAATGGCATGCCCGGTTTCAACTTTCTCCCATCATCACTAAACGTTATTGCTGCTTTCCTTCTTCCTCTTCCTCCGCCTCCTCCAAAAGGCTTCCTGTTATTTCTACCTTTAGAAATGCCTCCGGAATTCCTTCTTCCACCTCCCCCTCCACCACCATCACTAGATCTCAGTGACCCAGAAAACGAAGGAGGAGGTTGCTTCCTGGCCTTTCTGCCAGGTCCAGATTTTGGCTTTTCGGACCAATTAGCTTTCCTACCCATGTCACCTACCCCCTTTCTATTCTACCAACAATAAAAGTTAGGGCCAATTCTTCTCTAAAAACTTCACTTTTAAATACGGCCGTGACGCCACTGACAAGTCTAATTGAACTATCAAGTTTTTTAGTATATATATAGCCCTCTAACGCTTTTTATTTCACGTTATGTGATACTTTACTTAATTGTTAACAATTTACTAACTCACTTATTAAATGTCAATTAAATGTCAGTAAGTCCACTTTAATTAGCATGTAATTGAAAAAATACAGCTTGGTTGATGAAATGAATGCAGGGCAGGTGCAGGTAACGCAACGTGCATCAGGCATGTGCTTTTTCATATGCAAAAGCTCCTAGAAAACATAAACAGGGTGCATTTGAGATGGTTAATATTTCCGCGTCTTGTGAAACCTCACTGGCTCTTCTGTTATGTGTATCATAAAAGACAGCTTGATGCACTTCGGGGCAAAATGAGATGTGTAAAACTTTTTCATTGCAAAGCAAAACGCTACGCTCCAGCAACGGTGGTTCTCTGAAATCGGTGTGGTTTATGGTGTAATGCTATGCTGCTAGGATGCCAGGTCATGATGATATGAGTTTGCTAATTATTTCTATGGCTGTTTAAGATTGGGCTTTGCAATTGCAATTGGTCAATTTTTTAGATTTTGATTAGTTTAGTGGCACTAGTTGTAAGTAATTTCATTACCTAACACAATCAGAACATAATTTTATTTTGTATAGACATAGAATGAAGTCCATTTCTTTATTTCATTTCTCATCACAGAATGAAGAATGACATACTTTATCATGTATTATGGATTTTGCATTGCAATAAAAATTAACAACAGAAACAATTGTAAATAACAGTAACATTTGGAACTTGTTTAAAATTCTTCTCTGAGAACAAATTGGCTTAGTCAAATCTTTTAAAAAATTAAATAACCTTATTTCATTTTCCTAAAACAGTCCATATCCACTGTAAAGAAAAAACAACAGCAAAATGTAATTAGAGTTAGATGTTTCCAAAAAATTAATACTGATTCATGAAGATAATTGTAACTTCATTTTGAAGCGCCTACATATACTCGAAATAATAGACAAACTTACAGTCCACTTCCACTTGAAGACGCTGCAGCTGCGGCAGCGGAGGCGGAGGAAGATCCAGTTCTAAGTCCTCCTCCGTATAAACCACCAAGTCCACCATAGCCGTATCCTGGAATTCCGTATCCGAACTGCCGAGCCTGCCTAAAATGGGCATCATTGGGTGGAGGAACGTCTCCAGGAGAGTGGTCTAATTAAAAAATAAAATAAAATAAAGTTATATATTATTGGTCAGTAGAAATTATTAGTTTTGGATCTTCTTAAATGGCTTTAATGAAGTAGTTACACAAATCAATTAACTAAACTGACCTGCGAGAGGCAGACACTCGGAATTTAAAAACAGCAATGTAACAAGAACAAGCACAATAGCGTATTTTACGTACTTTTCCATGATATATAATTATTATTTATCAGATCAAAAATGATTAAAAATGTTATAGATTAAAAGAGAAGCTGAAGACTTCTAGAAACAGAGATTTTGGAGAGACAAAGTCTGTGAGTATCTAAGCCGACTTTGCCTTCTAACTGGAGCTTTTATAGGAGAGATTTTTTTCTCTTCTTTTCCTTATTAAAAGATTTTTTGGTTCAATGTACTTTTTACCATTATAAGGTTGACATTTAATTTACATGATGATTTTAAAATACCTACGCACTTTCATCTTGTCAAAAACATTGGAAGCAGCAAACATTCCTCAAAATACATTAATACCGTTGAGGGCTTCTTCTGTAGGATAAAACAATGCAATCATTTCTGATTTGATGTATAAGCAAAAGCAACCATGAGCCTTTGTGAAATAAGTACTGGGAGCAGCTCTTGGAAATTGATATATTATTATGCTAAAATAACGAGAGTCACGCTGCTGCTAAATTTTCCTGCATATTATCGTAATACTTGTTCAGCCTCTAGCCTCTATAGCTTCCTTTTTATGACAGAGGATGGTATTGACTGACATGAATTTGCTGGAGGTCCTAAAAATCTGACCAAAAGTCATCACATATTTTCCTACTTTTAAATTTAAAAATAGCAATTCAGCCATGCCATGGTATGGAATAAATAAGGTATAAATATACGTAAGATGAAATGTGCAAATGCTAGTTATGATGATATATGGCAGTAATAGTTAGTATGCGATTGGGGGAAGGGAAATGATATCACTGAGAAGTTATTGAGTATTTAAGTGCTTATGCATTATATCTGCTGGCTCTGATATTATAATGTAGATCATGTACTTATGAAGCAATAATTGTGTATGCTTGTAAAGCTGCGTTTTAGCCTGCATAGTATGAAGGTAAAAATAATTAAAGAGATGGTACAATACATTTCAATTTAAAGCACCAAAACGAAAAATTTTTTATTATATTTTTTGTTTTTTAAAAATGCAAATAATATTTCGTGGACAAGACTAAAAACTAAAAACAGAGATGATGTCGGAGGTATAGCACCAAAAACAGCGAGTCCTATTTGGTTGAAAAATGAGTCAGTTCTATCTTCCATAGGGGTATCCGTAGCCACTAAAGAATAATTTAAGGAATGGTTCGTTAGTTTCGGATAATGTATTGGTAGTGGTTGGTATTATTAACGACGATAATTTCAGTAGAACACTTACCCTCCCGTAGAAGAAGCACTAGCAGCAGCAGCGGCGCTTGCAGCAGATCCTCCTCCAAGCCCACCATATCCCATGCCTCCATATAAGCCACCTGGCCATCCGTAATAGTAACGTCCTTGCCTTTTACCCTGGTCCAAGGGAGCCTTCATGTCCTCGTTGGAAATTGGGTTGGAATCGGCAGGAATAGCATGGTCCGCTATTTAAAAAAATGAAGAATGAAATAAAAATAGTTAGCAAGTTTATCACACATTACAAATCAAATTAGAACTTGTCGATAGCTTTGTTTTGTAAAATACCTAATTCACTGGCAACAGGGCTGCACTCCGTTCTGCTAACAAAAACGGTAGCGACAATGACGATGAGAGCAAAGGACACAACGAATTTTGCCATTTTGGAAATACAATTTCAAAACTGTTAAGCAGAAAGAAAAATCGATTTAAAAATTGATTTGATAAGGAAGAGAACTCTTTTGCTTTTGCTTGTTTCTTGTTTGGTTGAGTAAAACTGAATGATGATTGCAAAGGTGGAATTGCTTCCTTTTATACCAAAGAACTGAAATTGTTGCAACTGTAAGAGTTTTAACTCTGAAGTCCACGAAGCACCCTTAAAGGAAAATCCATTTTTGGTGGAAAAAACCAGATTACAATATTCAAACTCAAAGGGTTAGTTGGGAAGGAAAATACGTTGTTAAATACCTTCCTAGAAGACTTGAGTTAGGCCTAGCTAGACCTAACAAACAAAGTTTTTCTTTGTTCGTTGAACCTTTCGTGCTATTTATATGCTGTAATGCGTATTTCAGATGGACGGAATTACGGAATTACCGGAAAGTTCCGTATTTTCTACTACATTCTTATGCATGTAGAGTGCAGGTGATACGATTTTTTCTGCTCGCCAGCATAAATCTCCCTATGTTTGTTACGTGTTCAAAAGGAAGGATTATCGATTGGTCCCTTGAAATTCCAGTGAAGTTGGAATTATTTTTAAACAGATCCTACCTATATGAACGATAATATGCAATAACAGCCCTAGTCCTTTTAACAAAAATGTAGACAGCCAAAGCTTTTATGGTAGACGCTCAAAGCTTAGTGACAAAAGTGTTCAGTTTAATTTCATAGCAAATTCAAAATAATTTCTGCTCAAGTAAACGATAAAAAAGGTAGTTATATAATTTTTAACTCCAAAATTCAACTTCACCGTGTTTAAAAGATTATTTTGTATGTTCTGACGAAGTCTACGCAGCTTACTCATAAAAGTTATACGTGTGCATTTCTGTTTAAGCATAAAGCATCGGTTTCAGCACACGTTAACTACAGGCATTAAACTGCCTTGTTTTTTCTTGTTAACATTTTCCAGATGACCTTTAGCTCTTGTTCTTCGCTTCTCTACAAAAATAACACGAACGAATAACGATACATCACACAAAAGACAACATTACATGAGTCACTGCTTTACGCAGAACTGTCGAAAACGATGTTGGCGTTGGCTGCATGTAAGCTTCTCTTTCTTCCATTTCCCTTGCCGTTGTACCTAAAATTTTCATATCATATTTTGGATGCTACAGACACTGACAGCAAAGAAAAACGGGGTAGAAAAGGGTAAAAAATCTTTTCGAAAAATCTCTCCGCACTTACGACAGGATTTTCCTGTAAATGAAAGGGATGAATACATAGTACATCGAGGATAAAGTTTTTCTAATTACAAAAAATTCCCATTCCCTCTCACCCTCACCCATCCATGCAAGAATTTTGTGAATAAGAATATATGGGGTTTTTCCAAAGTATTTAATTAAAAATCATTTTATTTTGCTAAAAAAAGGATGACAAATTGTTCAAAAACTATTGATAAATTAGCAATGAAGTTTATCGTTAATAAAATCTAGAGTTAAAGTATTATTTAAAATTCACAAAAAATTAATCATTTTTCATAATGACAGTGAATATATATATTTCTTTGTAACTTATAATCGTATATCATACTTAAAGCTTTCTGTTACGTTATGAATTTGTTCTACTTCTGCTTACATATTTACCAGGCTAGGTCAATTAAAGACTGTTAACAGCTTTCAATTATTTAAGACAAAAATGTAAAAGCAGTTTAAACTTATATCATACCGCTTTTACAATCAATCGGTACGCCGACGCCAACTGCCTTTGTCTCTAATATTATTAAATTGTATTTACTTTTCTCATTTAGATACATCAGCGAAAAACTTTCTATCAATATTTCTATATTGATATCATGTCCGTCTGCAGAGTTGGTGTATTACTACAATCTATCCATACGTATAAAGCAGGCATACCCGAAGAAAATTATTAAGCTACATGTATTTTCCAAATTGATTAGCTATGTATTTTAAACAATAATTCTTAACTGACATGTTCACCAAATTCCCGCGGCATAACCGTTTGAGGATGTCTGAAAATTTGTTATTTGGTAATTCTACTCGGGACACAGCTAATATTACATTAAATTATTACTAACTTACATGCTACAGATTTAGCATGCCATTAATAGTATCAAACTTTAGGTACAAGGAAAACATCCTTAGGAAATGGAGATTGTAGAAAAAATATATACCTTACAAGAAATACTTCATTAGTCATTACTATTATTCTAAAATTGTGTGCAATTTTGTCGCGTCTGATTTTCTCAAACAAGTTATAGTTATAATAACCATAAATGAAAGATTTTTGAACAAGAAACACAAGGAGTAGTAGCATGAACGTATGCAATTGCAAGGCATTTTTATGTTGCAATGTTTCATAATTTCAATTTCCCAGCTAAAGATGTAGGTAGGTAAGTATTATACTAGTTTAACTGTAGAATTGTAGATCTCAACAAAATAATATTATGCAAAATATTTTTTTAAAAAAGCACGAACGGAGAGTTGGACCATCTGCATGGCCTTTCTATGAGCCATAGTATAGGTTGTCAGTTTATCCCCATCATCTGCGAAAGTAAAGCGAAAGGCGATGTCGTCTGAGATTTGACAATTTTTACATGGACATAGCTGCAACTTGGTATTCCTCTTTAGGTTCTCTTTTAGCTTGTATCAAAGCCCGATGCAACTGGCTTACATTCTGACAGGCTAGTATACACAAAGAAATTAAAAAAATGAGAAATTATAACGATTTTGTTGACAGATTTAAAGTTTCTCCAAAATAACGCAAAGCGCTAAAAAGAGCAGTGTTAAGTTGAGTATTTGCTAATTTAAATGTTTGTCATTCAGAAATGAACATGAAGAAGAATGAAAAACCAACTCAGTGGCAACTGAGTGCCAATATGGCATGTGGCAATGACCTGCTATGTAGAAAAATACAGACAGCTTTTTAAATGCCTGTCTGGAGCTAATAACAATTTAATATTATTATGATGTTACTGGGTACTTGGGTACACTTTGGTTGTAAAGATGAAAGATAAATCTCGGCTTTCATCATCCAGTATGAAAAGTGAGTCACGATAGTTTTGTCACGTCATTCGTATGCATACATGGGCACAATCTCAATGCGTTTGTCTCTAATTTGGGCTGAAAAAAATCACTATTGGTTTCTCCATGCCTCTATTTATTTATCCTCGCCAACTAGCCACCCAAACGATGTACCTAAGCTAATTTGATTGCTTTTTGCATGCTATCTTGCAGTTTGACTTCTTTGACAACAATCTATTTTCAGGATTATATAATATCCATTATCATTAAACATTCCTCCACGGAACAGGCCGATGAGACCACCATGCTAGCCTTATCTTAGGCTACCTATTATATGCGGCAGGATAACTTAAGCTATGTTAACTTTTTTTTAAAACCTCAACCCGGGTGGTAGATCCTTTTATTAGGCTACTATATTCCACAGAGGAATGTTCATTACTTATAAAATAATTTCAATATGAGAATGGCATGGAGCTCCACGTTAATTTATAAAAATCAGTGATCTTCTAGTAAAACATTATATAAAATTCTGCACTTCAGAAGTTAGAAATGTCCTCCATGCATGTAATGCACTAATGTTCGCTCCTTTAGCAAAAGCTTTTTTTATATAGACAACCGCTCACACCCTACTAATCCCCAAAAGAATATATTTACTTTTACTTTTTTCATTCATTTTTAAAAAGTTCTTACGTCCCGACTTTACTACATACGGCATTTCCCTTTTTCTTCTTGAAACAAAGCTACACAGCCAGTCAGAGCCGAGAGCCGTAATTGAAGTAGAGACAAGGCCATTAGAAGTCAACTTTTGGTCTACGAGAAAAGATCACTTTACTCATAATGCCGAGCCCTGTAGGCTTTTCCTTCTTACTAAAATATAATATTACTGCCACTGCGGCATCTACTAATCTTTGAAATAATAATAGATGTGAATTATTGCTCTCATAGAAAAGCAGAGAGTATCGTGTTTTAAGGTTTGTGAATGAATTCTGTCTCTTTGAGACTGCTTCCGATATGCGGTAGACAAGAAAAGCGTTTTACAGCTACCGCAACCAATCAGCTTTATGACATGACCTCATAACAAAATAATACTTTTCTATATACCTGCAGGAGAATTGTCATGCGAGATCATTCCATTGCCGCTGCCGCCTCCAATCTCCACAGAGCCTTCCATTTGAAGTGGATCACCAGGAAATTCTGAGTTTGAGGCGATGCGTATGCAGCTTGAATGCTTATCATGGACAGGACTCTCGTTGGAGCGGCTGTAGTAATGTCCAATCTCCACAGAGCCTTCCATTTGAAGTGGATCACCAGGAAATTCTGAGTTTGAGGCGATGCGTATGCAGCTTGAATGCTTATCATGGACAGGACTCTCGTTGGAGCGGTTGTAGTAATGTTGCTGTTGAGGTGAGGGTGTGGACGAAGCATCATTCAACGCACTACCACCACCGGAAGTTGCTGATGCAGAGTAGCCAATAACCCACGGATTTCCATTAATAAGTCCCATGCCTCCGCCATTTACACCTCCACCTGATAACATCACGGGCGGGCTATTGTTACCACAGTCGTAGGAGTTAAGTTGATTGTTATTTGTAGGACTAAAGCTAGAGTGTAAGGCAGGATGGTGATGATGATGATGAGTAAAGTCAAGCATGGGATTGTTCCCAGCCATTGCATAATGGGACGCAATCACGTTGGATGAGACAGAAGTGGAAGGGAAATGCTGCTGAGTTGGTGGTGGAGGAGGACTGTAATGGCTGGTGTATGGGCCGAGACCGGTTGTTCCTCCAGCATCATATAAAGTCATTCCCGTAGATGTGTTGGGATATGAAGAGGAAGGGGAGTCGAGTCCAGTATTATTTGTTGAGCTCGTCGTGTTACTGCTATTGACGAATGCGTAAGGGTTGTTTTGGATGACTCCGACCCCAATGGCGACAGCAGCCGTAGCAGCACTGTCAGGTGAGCCGGATGGAATTGGAGGGGTGGATGAAAAATGATCTGCTGAGCTAGCTCCGGTAGAGGTGGATGTAGTTCCGCCTAACACACCTGTTGTATTGCTAGACGTGGATGCGGAAGGGTAGCCTGCGCTCAATGAGACACTCCCACCAGAGGTTGGCTCAAAAACCTGAGAGTTATGGTGGTAAGGGTGGTGTACATGTGAATGATGCGGGTATAAACCAGAACCCGGTGGTCCTGCGCCAAGGGACATGCTTTCCACGAGTGAAGAAGGGGCAGGTGCAGAATTTCCAGGTAGTCCTCCACCTGTTCCTGGATGACTTGTGCCAGATCCCGGAAAGTAATTGTATGGCTTCAGACATTTCCTTCGGAAACCGCGAGGTCTCCTACGGAAGCTTCCCTCTTCAAACATGTACTCCGATGCAGGGTCAATTGTCCAGTAGTGACCTTTTCCCGGACGACCTAATCCCTTTGGCAATTTTATAAAGCATTCATTTAGAGAAAGATTGTGCCTTACAGAATTTTTCCAGCCCTGATAGGAACCACGAAAGAAGGAAAAGCGTTGTTGGAGAAACTGATATATTTCACTGAGGGTTAGTCGCTTTGTCGGAGAGCTTTGAATTGCCATCACAATTAAAGCTATGTAAGAGTAAGGGGGCTTTTCCTGACGACGACCTCCAACTGGATTGACATTAGTGCCACCACTACCGTTACTACTATTGCTACTGGCAGAAGTGCCGGTTGGACCGGCTTCGTCACCCATCCCAGTACCGCCGTTTAGGGCCACACTTAGAACTGAATTGTCATTTAAGGTCATAATAGGAGGAGTAGAAATCGGCGCTGTAGGCGACTCACTTAAAACCTTTTTCTTATTAGCTGCTGAAGTTGCAATCGAGGATTTTCC
>JAHZND010003389.1:0-13633 GCA_027744115.1 Acrocyrtus sp. NNG-2020 | reverse complement strand
ATAAAAGAGTATTAACTCCGCGCTTGTGAAGCGGAGCCATTTCAAGTTTTTAATCTGGAGAAAAAAAAACTAAAGCCAAAAAATGGGAAGCTCTGAAGAAACTTTATGAAAATTCTTGCAAAGGACTTACATTTTTTAGCTTGCCCCATTTCATCCATTTATTATACATTTTATATCAAAAAAAATTTATAGGAAAAGTGGCAAAAATTAAGGGAGAGTGGTTTAAAAAGTTTCAAAGTAAATTCTGGAGCATGATAAAAGCCGTAAGTTAGATAATTTTTTTAAAAGATCCATTTCTTATTTTTCTCGTTTCTAGACTGAACTTGGAGAAGGAAAGGGGAAGCCGACTACACAAATTGTTTTCAAGAACCGCCACCCTTCTTCACCTTGCTCTGATCGACGAAAATGGAAGACAATCTAAATAATACACTTTACTCATATGAGCTTGGATTATAGCCGAGATGGATTTACACGAAAAAAAAGTATTGGATTGGTTTATGCCCATTTCCATTTCCAATATTGTTGAAGATGAAGAAGGAACATGTTCAAGTAAATTGAATTCTGGAGATACAAAGAAATAATGTAAGTGAAGACATATCATCATCACCACCACCCATGTTTCTCGTCGCTATTTGCAAGTCAAAAAATAAGTTTTTTTTCTTCTTGGGGAGGAACGACTACTCCTCATGTGAAGCACTAAAATAGCGCCGTATTTAGTTAGAAGAAAACTAGAGTCCTTCCACTATTTTCCACACACAAAAAGTAAAGCCCCTTCAGCTTCAGTTTCAATTTCATTTGAATAGAATGCATTAAGCATACATGACTCCATGTATAAAGTGATGAAAGGGTAAAATTGATGTGAAGTACGGATAAAGGTCACTATCTCATTTTAATGGATGTATTCAGTAAATGGACTTCGGATAGATACAAAAAAAGGAAGAAAAAAAGAAAAGGGACTACAGTAGATTTTTTTTTGGAAATGTATGCGTGACACGGACAGACGATAAGACAAAGTGTCTACCTTGCCAGTTCACGTCCTATACGGAAAAATAGTATAAACGAGAAAGGATTTTTTTTGTGTGGGTTGCTATATAGCCAGCCACCCATGAGCATACACGTGGCTTCTGGCCGTAATATAAAAAAAATTTCCTCTATAGATTATAGTATTAGCTTTTGTGTTGACAATGTAGGAAAAAAAGGAAAATGACATGATATAGGAAAAAAGTCTATTTTTGCACCAGTGCCCTTTTACTTTCCACTCTGGAGCAACTGAGCAAACGGGAAAAAGTTAAACTTTGGAAAAGGGAGAAGTGAAAAGCGCTGAGTGTAGAATGGGAAAAGAGAAGGACAAAGGTAAATTGTAGGAGTTGGAGTCTCTGGAATAAAAAGTTTTTTTTGCTTGCTTTTTGACCGTTGGTTCCTTTCATCCCCATTTTCATGTATTTTGGAATAACTGTACATTCATTGTATTGAATCATGCAAAACGCTACTTATTATGCATTGTGGAAAAACCCACCCGTTTTAAATTATGAGTTAGCTTCTTCCATAATTCATAGCTTTTTTATTGTACGGAGAGGAGAAAAAAGAAGTTGGTTAGTTCGTGTGGGTCGGACCTCGGTGCAAATTTACAAAATTGGAAAAGTTATTCCGCCGGCCAGCACACTAAAAAAGGAAAAGCTTTTTGAGCAAGGCTACTATAGAAGAGAAGAGAGCTTCCAGTTGTGGATCTTGGAAACTTGCTGTCTTGTTATTTGATATACATGAAAACTTTTCCAATGTAATTTTTTTGGGAAGTTTAAAGGAGAAGGAGAAAAAAAATTATTTAAAAGCTTTTCCCCTTGTACTGCCCAAAAAAATGATATTAGTATTTGACATAAAATGTGGCGCTCACTTTGTTATCATTTCTGCCGAGAAAAGCCAATAACGCTACACGGAAAAAAATGTGTAATGATAGGCTGCCCTGCCGTTAGTTTAGTTAGCTGCCATATTACAATCGATTTTTTAGCTGTACTCGCTTAACTCTAAATTAACCGTTTTGTAACTTATTATTAGTAAGCTAACTTCAAACTACATTTTTAACAGACAAAAGAGAAGAGTGAACTTTTTTTAATGGCCAAGTTTTTGAGCCAGTGAGCAAGCGTACCCGATAATGCGCACAATGAAAGAGCGATGGGCGCATGACTGGAAAGTTGAATTGGACGGACCAACAGCCAACAGCACGGCTGAATTTTCCTGTTTGCAAAGCCCAAAAGATCAGTGTGCAGATCAATATAAGAGCGCTGGGCGCATGACTGGAAAGTTGAATTGGACGGACCAACAGCCAACAGCACGGCTGAATTTTCCTGTTTGCAAAGCCCAAAAGATCAGTGTGCAGATCAATAGGTCATGCTGGTGGCATTTGGCACTTTTGGTGGTCATGTTGTCAAGAATTTGCACGAAGGAGTGCGAGATAAAACGCTGATAAGGGAAACTACACTGTCCCCTACTAAAAAACAATTCGGTAGCGAAACCACATAAAAATAATATTTAACGTACTATGAAATGACTATAGTCATTAAATGAGTTTTTAACATTCAGCCATCAACTCAAAAATCTGTCGATCTCTCAATAAACAAAACCAGGAGTAATTATCTGGCCAAAAAATTCCTCAAATAACTGATCATAGAGTGGTCATTAAATGTGGCCATAAAGATTAGCCTCTACCAATATTAAGCATTTTTGATTGGAACTGCTGCTGATTTATGCCCCATACTCAATATCATTTTATTTCTGTAGTGGTGATTGTAAGCGCTGTTTTTGCCACGGGCACCTTGTATTCATTTGATATTTTTTTGCTGGAGCTGCACATTATTATACTAAGGAGGGAACGCAGAGCACATTTTTTTTCGTAGCTGAAAAAAAGTCTCAATGAATTCCTAAAGGCACAACACTCATCAACGAAATTGCTTCTAGTAAGCCATTTCCAGATTGGAAGAGATCTCTCTCGGGTGTCGTACTTTTCTCGGAGTGCTGAGCCCACATAAAATGAATGTATCTCGTTTTAACACACTCCCATTGCATCGCACAACCCGACCAAGGGATAGGTTTTCGTTACAGATGCGTGTTTATAGTTGAAAATGCACGGCAGCTCGTACTTCGTTTTGTATATAGTCTTTGCTGCAATCGCATTTTTTTTCTTTTGGGTAAATATCGACACCCGAAAAAAAGTAGTTTTTTTGAAAAGTAGGGAGTAGGGAGCAAGATGAAGAATTTTCCTTTTTTATTGAATTCAAAAAATTCCTGCATTTTGGAGTGCAGGGTAAGCACGTCCGTTTCGAAAGTAGTGTGGGATTGCAACACTTTTCATTTAGCCATTAATATTTTAGCATAACTCAAATGTATTTTTTTTCAGCTCATCCATTCATTTGGGAGATTTGGAGCTAACCAGATAAAATATTTTTTGGTGCATTAGCAGGATTTGGGTGTAATGAGAAAATTTGTGGGGTCGTAAGTTAGTTAAGAGAATCGCGCCAGCTCTCGCCATTATTACATTTTGTCTATTTACCACAAAAGACTAGCACTGAATAACGAGTAAAGTCTTGAAAAGAAAAATAGATATTCACTTCCTTCCACGTTTTCTCCTGCAAAAAGCAGCCAGAGAGGAGTTAAGTGTAGGTACCATTTTAGAATGCAGTTTTGCTCCTCCGCTCTCTCTCTTTCTCCGATTCTATCTATTTTCTGCAGAGGCGAGAAGGTGAGTGTATCTGAGAGTGTTTGCTACACGGTTATAAAAATTGTGTACTAAAGAGAAGGAGAAAGGAGAGAGAAGAGCTTCATACATTTAACTCTCAATTTGGATAGACGAGCTTCACACAGCTTCTCTATCCTTTTTACCCTTCGAAAAACCTCACAGCCACAAGCCACCATAACAATTATTATTATTACGAGCGGAAATTTCGTGAGAACAAGGCTCCAGAGTGAAACATTTTCTAAAATTATGGTGACACTACAACAATGCAACACATTCTAGTGCAGACACATTTTACATTATTACCTGGCTCTAGTTTTTCCTGAAGAAGAGAGTATGTAAACAAGTTCAGCGAAATATAAAACATGCCAAAAAAGAAGAACATTCTTTTTTCAATTTTTTTCCTAGTCTTTTTTTTGTCTTTTCACATCTCAAATATCTGTTTCCAACCCAGTCACTTTGCTATTCCTTGAGAGTGTCGTGATAGCATTGAAAAAAATTCAGCTCGTTTTCTATTTCAAATCCGTAGCAGCCCCATTTCTAGATTTTTAACAAGCTCTCTGCAAGAGTAAACTATTCCGACTTAAATTAGCCATTATGAGGTGGTGTATTACAGGTGTACTCGGTGTAATTGGGAAATTTAATGGAGACCAAAGAACAGCTCATATTCATCCACCCCCTCATCAAAAAAGAAGAACATTCTTTTTTCAATTTTTTTCCTAGTCTTTTTTTTGTCTTTTCACATCTCAAATATCTGTTTCCAACCCAGTCACTTTGCTATTCCTTGAGACTGTCGTGATAGCATTGAAAAAAATTCAGCTCGTTTTCTATTTAAAATCTGTAGCAGTTTCATTTCAAGATTTTTAACAAGCTCTCTGCAAGAGTAAACTACTCCGGCTTAAATTAGCCATTATGAGGTGGTGTATTACAGGTGTACTCGGTGTAATTGGGAAATTTAATGGAGACCAAAGAACAGCTCATATTCATCCACCCCCTCAGTGTACAAAATGCAACGAGGCTGTTTACAAATTTATGTGAAATTATAATCTATCTTGATTGCAGTTTAAGTATGCATGTAATTTCTCATAGGAAATCATAAATGGCTAATTCTTATGAATATTGGGTGTTAGTGATGAGCTTGATGATGCTTCTCTATTACGTTGAGCCATACATTTTCTCCTACCTATTATCACTTTTTATGTAGTTCTAAGTGCGTACGTGCCCCCATGAACTTTACCATACAGTCGTATCTACTTATCTGCATCGCCTATTATATAACATGGTTGAGTTACTCCTTTTGAGGCAGAGAGCATAGGAGCTAAAAAGAGAGGGAGAAGCTTTGGTTAGAGAAGAGAAGAGGGAAGTGCTTTTGCAGTTTTTTTTCAGCGAGATTACATATTCTCGGTACGACTTCAATTGCTGTTTTTGTGAAATGGATAAAATACACACAAGTATTTGCGGAATGCTGTTTCGCCATAGCTATTTTATATATATATATATTCCCTCTTGCCAGACAGAAAAGGATTGTGTGGGGAGTGAGTGCATGCAGTAAATTGATCGATCGTCATAACACAGCCATATAAATACTTTACACTGTATACTTTGGTAAAATCATTACACCGCAACATTTATGGTACTTTCAGCTTGATGAATGTGCACAGGAGATTGACTACGAGGGCAACTTAACCTCCCCATATTTTTGATACTTACAATATTGCAACTACAAAGTGGCAGAATCTCAAGTGGGATGTTGCTTTCCGTATCTCAGAAAATAAAAAAAGATGTTTTCTCGTAGATGATAGTGACGGTGGTAGTAGTGGTGGTGGTGGTGCTCTCCTTCAGAAGATATTTTTTTAGTATGGTGATGAGGAACCCGATTTTCCTTCCAGTTTTTTCCCGCACCGGGTAAATAAAAGGATAAAAACAAGAAGAGTTTTTTTTCTTACCTGCAACAAAAAAAAAGTTATTAAAGTTATTACATAATTTTATTAGCTGGTAAACACACCGCGCGTTTCATTTATGGTGCCATTTTTGTGCAATGAACTCAACGGGAAACAGCTCTATAAAATTTCCCATCCAGATTAAATGCTTTATGAATGTTGATAGGCTATAAATGGCTGCTTTCAACTTTTATCATTATCATCCCTAAACATCCACATGCGTCCTGGCTCTCTGAGAGAAAAAACCTTTAAAAAATATATATTCAGCTTTTTCCATTCAGCGACTACAAATTCAGTTTTTTTTTCTTCTAGCACATCTGGCTGTTAGAAAAAAAGGAGAGGGCGCATACATTTTTTTCTCTTCTTCTTCTTCCGAACCTTGAGCATCTTCCAACCTAACGATCGTTTTTTTCTTCTCTGCACATGCAGAAACCATATAGCCTTACAGAGAGAGAATAGGAAAATGATATAAAGTGGTGAAAATAAATCACTCAAAACACATTTTTTATCCAAGATTGCATACAAGCCCATGCGCAGGGAACTCACTGAAAGCAAAAGAAACATTGATCGGTGGTGCTGCTGCTGCTCCTTTTCTCCACACATACAGCTTGTGTGTGTGGCAATATAGCAAAAAGCTCTCTCTTTTCCATTTTCCTCTAAATATTACAACTTTTTACGGGATGTACTGTGGTGTCCCTACATATTCGCTGGAGTTTTGCTTGGAAAACTTTTTTTAGTAAAATCGATGACCAACTACTACACACACAACTAAAAACTCAAACAGTTTGGAATTTCTGTAACATCCGCCCGCCATCCATACTACTACTCCGACTAAGAACTATACACCATTCGTTATTTTCTCCATGTCTGTGTACAAAGGCACATGCCTCCCTTGCTCGGGAAGACTTAGTAGTAGTGGTGGCGGCAATAATGCATCTAGGTTCCCACACAGCAGGCAACCCTTCATGGATGTGAAAGTGAGAGAGAGGAAGAGGAAGGAAAATGTATGAGCTCCCGTCCATGATGCATGTTTGCCAAAAGCAAAAGAAAAGAGAGAAAAGGGAAAAAAGAAGGATGAGGAGAGCGAAAGAGAGAGAGAAAGAGAGAGCAAAGTAAAACTAATTTTGCCCGTTGTCTACATCCCATTTTCATAGTGAAATGCGTTGTTATAAACTTTATATGGGAATGGAATGGGAGAGGAGCGGAAAAAATTTTTTTTTTGTGTGCTTGCCGCTGGCTGTTAAGAGAGGATACAATACATTCATTATACTATTTCATTCATACAAGAGTATTTCTCCGTCCAACGGAGCGGCAGCGGCAGTGGCAGTGGCGCTACCCGCTGCATAGGTGTAGATAGTATTATAATAACGGATAATAGTAGAGCCAAATAATAATGTGCTGCTGCTGTGAGTGAGTGAGTGTGAAGAGGAGAATAGAAGAAAATTTCTGCCCGATTTACACATACTTTTCCCTCCTCGCGTAGCTTGCCGCCTTTCCTGCTTTCTCTTCCAAACTTCCCGTTTTTCCTCATGCTCATGGCTCATGCTAAAATATATGGAGCTGGAAGAGAGAAATGGCCAAAAATGGTAGTGGTCGTGGTGAAACGGTAGTAGCTCACTTTTTTTCCCTTTTCCATTCCTTAGCTGGAAAGGAGAAAGTGAGTACCTACGCGGGTGCACGTGCATATCTAAATCTAAAAAAATAATGTTCATTTTCTCCCTCTCTTACAAACTGCGCACCCTTTATAGAGAAACGGCTTGTGTAACTTTCATATAGTCTCAGGAATATATATAAAGCAAAATGTTAAATTTTTCTTGGGAACAATGGCTGAAATATATTTATTTTCACATTTTTTTCGAGAACTCAGCCAGCTTTCCCTCTCTGTGTGTGGGAAATGCCCCTTTCCTCGCGCAATTCATCTCCTGCTATTTTGCTAATCAGACTTTTAACTTTATTCAGTCCGCCTATATATCGTCCCACACAAAAGCGAAATGCTTTTCTTGAAGCTATTTGCAATGCAAAATTAACGGCATTATATCCGTCTGGGAGCTCATCTCCTTTGAAGGATTTAAGGGCAATGTACTTCTCCAGTGACAAATTTTTGATGCAGCTCCCCAATATATCTTTCTGGAAAGCTCATTCCATCCAAATAAAAACGGAAAAAGGAGTCATAGTCATTTTCCTGCAAACTGCAACACCACTTTTTGGAGAATTTCGGTTGCTATCTCACATTAACAATCTATTCCATCGCTCCCATTTTTTATTTCGTACAGTCTCTTTCTCTTTTTTTCTATTTATTGTGGGAACAAGTGCCCTACCATCACCACCACCACCACTCCCTTCATTCCAGTTTGGCTGGAGAGAAGAGTAAAGTAGCGGAATATATTTTTTTCCCCATTTCCTCCAAGTATTACTCCTTTGTACAAGCTAACTTTCTTTTTTTCTTCTTTTTTCTCCTCTTTTCCTCTTCCACTTTACTTGCTTTCTCTTATAAAAGTAGAAGAGAGGAGAAAAAAAGATGACGACAAATTTTCTTTGGCTTTCCGCACTCACTTCCTTTATGTATTTCTCGACTACTTTTGAGTTAGCATATAGCCATAGTCTCCTATCATGTGTACGAAAAAAAAGTTGGAGGCAGAGAGTTAGACGAAGCAGAAGAGAAATATACTGCGTAGTATGTGGCGGCGGTGTGGACGATGCTACATCACGTAGAGGAAAATGTCATCAGGCTCGATAGGAAATTCGTCTTATATTTATTCGCCCAACTTTTTTTGGACCTTTCCAGACAAAAAAAAATAAAGTAGAGAAAGAAGAAGAGAGATAGTAGCATTTTGCAACATCCTGATCTATAAATTATGGAAGTTGCACAGAGAGAGAAGAAGAACGGTGCTCGTGGTAATACATTTTCCAATCTTTTTTAAGCCTTCTCATGAAAAAAAGGAACTTGGATGTGTATTGGAACACGCACCATCACTACCTCCCCTGCTCTTCTACGCTCACATCTATTTTTTTTCCGTTATTGAAAATCTTATCGCAGCTTTCCGGCTGTGTATCACGCTCCTAAGAGAACCTACATATTTCTATTTTTCCGAAAGGAGAGTAAATACGTAAAAGTGTGGTGCGCAACGTGAAGGATTTATCTGGTTTTTGTAAGAATATATTTTCAGTAGGAGATTGCGATATGATGGGGTAGGAAAGTAGAAAGTATATAGAAGAGTCCACGAAAAAAATAAGATGTCCACGACGGCGACGTACTTAAGTCGTCATAAACTCTCGGAAATTTATTATATCCGAGAAGATTTCAAATTTCCGATCAAGTCAGAATTTATAAATGAGAATGAGAGAGGATTGGAAGGGAGGGGATCGGCCTCGAGGTGCGTTCCACCACATAATTATATTTCCAGATAAATTGAGATTGAGTTTTCTCGTCATATTTTTTATGTCACGAATTGTTGGGGGTAAAAACAACAATTTCTCCCGTCTGCCTTCTTCGTAAGGATGGATAGTAATAGTAGTCCGCAGTGCATATAAATAGTGCGAAAGCGACACTGCATTTTTTTATATTATTGATGGTGTTCGGTGTGCAGTGATGTTATGCTAAACCCCGTTCTCTCTAAAAAGGATAGTTATTGGCATGTGCGACGCTCTCTGAGTCCTCCCCTTCTCCATTTTTGCCCACGCACACGAGCGCCGCAACCGCACTTTTCCTCTCCTAAAAAAAGCAGTGTGCAGTTAGGCACTGCATGTAATAATATTACCCACATGGTATTAACTGACCCTCTCGACATTTCAAAGTTGTAATGCAACTCGTCCAATTTATATCCTTAATAAAATATATATGGATCACAGTAGCTCTAGTCCGAGTGCAATAACATAAGTGCTCTGTGCATTAAACTTCACTTAAAATAACGAGCGGTGTATGCAGTGCGCCACTGCCACTTTGACGGTGATTTTCGACGGTGATTTTCGACGGACTAAGCTGCATAAAGCTTCCCAAATCGAGTAAGAGCAAGATCCATGGGAAATCAAAAGTGCATTTTTTATTATGGTAGAATATCCAATCCCTCCTCGTTTTCTGCGGTAGCAGTAGAAGGTGTTTTGAGAAAGGATTATTATTATTTTTTTCTATTAAAATTATTGACCGCACCAAAAGTTCTTTATAGCTTTTTAAATAGGACATTCCATAATGTCCTCATGCTAGCTAGAACTGCAGCCAAAGAAAATTGTAATATTATATCCCATCCATTAAAAATATATCGGAAAGTTCTTTTTTTAGGAAATGACTGCACTACGTTTTATCCGCACATTTTGGTTTAAGCAATTTCCGAAAAATTCCAAGAGGGAAAAGAAAAAAAATATTCTCCCTAGTATGAAATAGGAGCGTTCTATTCTCTACCCAGAGAGAAGCAGAATATTATTACTTCGCTGCAGAACCACACCACATTCGTACGCATTTACAGTATAAATCCTTTTTTTTTTTCAAAAAAAAAATCCAATTCCTGTTGGGAGCAAACCACCGAGGAGGAGAGAAGTGCAACCTGCAACACTAATGGAACTTAGTGGCACCTTCTATAATGTACGACAATGCAAAAAGGCATACATTATATATAAGAGGACAACCATTTTATATATCTCTCCCGATCTTGATAGCAACAGACAAGGCATTTTTTTTCTTATGGGCTTTACTTCAGCTCTTAAACGCAACCCTCGTTTTCTCCACTTCGGAAAAATAAAAGGTGTACCTACGTTAGCTGCTGATGCTGATTCTGACTGCTGCTGCTTTGCTCTTGTGTCTTGCTCTCCGCACAAAAATACATTTTCTTTTCTACTTTTATAGGTACGAACATTAGCTGCATACATGTATACTTATAATGGATCTGGTTATGCAAGTAGTGTCAGTACATAAAAAAAGAGAGAAAACCGATATAAGTCCGCCATTAAGAGCAAAGATCACGTATAGCTCTTATCTTCTATTTCGTCCCTTTTTCTTCTTCACTGCTACACTACTCTCTCCATTTAGAGGGCGAAAAAAAGGAGAATATAAAAAAAAAACTTTTGCGCTATTATTATGGCATATGTATATAAAATGCATTCATTCACTGTCGGCGTCCTCGCCTTTTTTCTTCCTACGCTACATATATATTTATTTTTTTACCGAAAAGTCGGATGCGAAAGTTTACCTTGCTCTATGTCGTTCCCGTAATAACAGGATCACCGACCGACACACACACATACAGTTTAGCTACTAAATATCCCTGGATAGTAACATGCAATAAAAAAAATCCTGGAAGAATCAGCTACTCCCTATGAAAGAAGAAAAAAAACTTGGGAGGAAAACTACATATATTAGCGGGTGGAAATGGTGGCGTTGCTAATGTAAGTTGAGGATAAAAAAACGGGGTTGGAAAATAACAGCACATTTTGCTACTTAGTCCATATCATGGGCACATTAGGACTGAGAAAAAGGGCTTAAATGTAGGAAGCAGAGAGATAAATCAGCTGAAATATGATGACACATTGACTGTCATCAAATATTTAGAATGACAGTGCTCCTAGAGATACGCGCTTTGAAAAATCCAAAAGTTTTTGAACAGTTGCGTCATATTTTTATGTAGTTTGGGGGTGCTATGTCCTTCGTTTTTAAGATACTAGAAGGGCTTTTTAAAGGATTTTCTCCAACTTAATCTTATATAGAATTTCGGGGTATGTGTAAGTCCACATCAAATATAGCGCTATATTGCATGAGATCAGAGAAAGGAGTAAAAAAGGAGAAAAAAATTATGGGAAATTAAAGCTGGCTCTCAGGATTCCCAACTGCTCTTTAATTTAGCGTATTTTGATTTTTTAGAGATTACATTCCTTCCTGCGCAGAAAAAAAAATCGAGAAAATTTCAGAACAAGTTAGGCCAAGGCAAATCTCCAGCTGCAGCACAGCAGAAATTGAGAATTTATAAAAGGAGGAAAGGCTCACATCACCTGTTTCTCGCAGAAAAAAAATCTAGAAAATTTCAGAACAAGTTAGGCCAAGGCAAATCTCCAGCTGCAGCACAGCAGAAATTGAGAATTTATAAAAGGAGGAAAGGCTCACATCACCTGTTTCCACTTGCTAGAGTAATGCTAACCTTACTCTCAGCCAAACAATTGAAAAATATGTGATCCAATTACTTTCTAATAGATAAAAATCCGAGATTATTTCTAAATTGTACTATTACTCTGACTTCCTTAGAAAAGTTGTTTGAAATTGAGAGGGAGAGTTGAAGACATTCCACTAAATTGCAGATATAATCAAATATCAAACAAAAGCTAAAGTGACGATGAAGCAGCCTGTCCGCCAACATTTTTATTTCGGATAATTGATGAATGCTAACTAGTATCTTTCCGTAATCAATTCCCAGCGGATGCGTCATTTTAAAGAAAACTTAAAGATTATCTCAAACAATGCCGAATAAACTTCAAATGAATAATAGTAAAGCTACCTATTCAGTGTATCACTCATTAGGCTATTTGCGCTGCATGACAGCACATAATCATGGCCTGTTACATAAACATAGCTTCGGCTACTTGCAAAAGCAAATAGCAACCACTCCTTTAAAAAAATATTCATACTGGGCTAAGCATGGAAATATTTTTCTTTAGTAGTAGAAAGCAGCACGCACGCTATTGCCGTTAGCTTCAGCTTTTAAAAATATTTGCTAAGGGTATTGTGTGGCTGAATTTAAGGGCAAAGCAAATAAACTAAATTAATTGAGTAGCTTCTTATTTTTCCCTTTTCCCGAAGCCATTACAGTGCCAGGCTCATTTTACCACTTGTGCCAAGGCTTGCAGGTATGTTTTATAGGCTTGGTTGTAGTTTTACCGAATAACGAATGCAAGGCGGTTCCAGCACAATTTTGTGTAGTATTTTCTAGTACAATACCTCTCAGATTTCAGATGCGACATTGTCACGAAACGTGGTGCACTACTATAGCACTAATAATGGGAATAGCATGCGTGAACCAAACAGTTGTTATTCGTTCCTTTGCAAATACCTCCAAGAAAATGATTTTCTTGAGAGTGCACCAGACGAATGCTATTCCGCTAAATGGAACTGCAATATTTTAAATAATTTGTGGTACTGGTATAGTCTACCGCTGAGATTTTTAGGAAATGGGCTTACTGATATTCTATCAAAGAAAATGAACTTTGGACTAATCTAATGAAAAATTCAAATATTTACAGGGAAAAAAGTTCTAGGTGGAAATATATATTTTGCAAAATGAACGACGGATATGGATGGCATGATAAAGAAAAATCACTGATCGAGTTCTCGGTCTAGCTTATCTCATCATTTAATATCCGTTTTATATTTAGCAAGCCTAATGCATCTAGTCTAGGAAAATGGTCTATTCCAAAATATTTAGGGTTGGAAACCACAGCTAATAATATGGAAACAGTGAAAAGTGAGGAGAACGGAGTGACTAACATTACAAGTCTTTTTTTTCCTTGTGCATAATATCCCAAAAAGTGCTACTATTGCGGATCCTACAGCTATTAGCACTACTAGCACCCCACCGACACGCTTAACTTCCTTACTATTTCCTTCGTCTGGACACAACGGAAAGAGAAATGGCTTTCTTTATGATAATTATGGCGTGGTTGACTGGTGGTTGGTTGGCTGGGTAAAAGGGTTAAATTAAATTAATACCATTTCAAATCTCAAATCTAAATGGGCACTGGAAGATAGGAGTCCCTACTAATTCCACATTTCCCTCATAATTAATTTTTTATAAAATATTTTTAACAAATGCAAATTTACACGTAAATTGTACCGCTTTGTGCTTTAAACTTACATTATGGGAGCGATTTATTAAGAATAAATTTGTATTTCAAACTTTGCAGGTTCGTCACTTGTCTGTCGCCTTCATAATCACCTCAGTGGACAGCTTTACTACCATCGGCAGCTCATAAAAATGACAACAATCAGGTG
>JAHZND010003388.1:0-20909 GCA_027744115.1 Acrocyrtus sp. NNG-2020 | reverse complement strand
CAAAGTTGGGCTTAAAATTGTGTGACTGCAGTGCAGCAGGGAGTGAGGAGCAAACTGGAATGACAAATGACACAGCCAGACTTTTAGCGAAAGCACATTTAATTGTATGCACTTCATTTACATGCATTTGAAATAGGGCAGGGGAGATGTGTGAATCTCTGCTTTTCGGCTAATTGAAAGAAGCTGCTTTTCCTCCCGCACCAGAAATTTTATTCTATGAATGAACACGATCTGAATCGATATTGTTGTCGTGTTCAAAGTTTTATTGCCACTCTGTGATCTACCATTCACAAAAAATCTACAGGAAAGATGATATGATACCGACTGCCGATCAAAATGATATCTATACGATGTAGCATGTCTCCAGTTTCATAGGAAATTCTTGATCCTTGTATTTTTCTATGCACACACAACACATTCAACTATTCCTGTAAGTTCAAGCAGGAGAAAAAAAAGTTCTTTGACAAATTGGCTTTCTCTCTGGATGACAGGTACTTGGGAATAAGATGTTGGTGTGACGCCACGTTAAGGAAATAAATCTATTTGAAGATTCATACTTACAACCTTTGAAGAATTTGCTGCCTTTTCCCACTTTAAAAACAAAGAAGGCTTTTTATAGCGTTTCTTTTGATTTACAGTTTGACGGCTCCTGTCAAATTTCTCGTGAGACAGCATAGCACCAGCACTTTCCATTCATACGTACTCAATGCCTTCTTAAAAAAGCAAAATCCAAACCCGTCCGTTGTCTGTGAACCAGAGTACATATTCACCTACCATTTCAATCAAATTACACTTTAAGCAGCAGGAATTCTATGAAAAGGATGGAGAAGTAGAAACTCGTTTCGAAAATTTAAGGATTGATGAGCTGGCTACAGTCTACAGTCAAAGGATTTTGAAAAATTGTGAGAGAATTATTCATGCTTGAAATCACTCGATTTTTTTACTGGCAACTTTCATCATCGCGGATACGGAACAAATGCGCTGGCTGTATTTCCCGTGAAATGGTGCTTGAGCTCTGATTTGAATTATTGAGTGTAATGCCTAATGACTTCCAACTTATGATTTCTCGCTCTAAATTTATGCAAAACCAAATTGTGCATATTGCGACGAGCTAGCGTGATTTCCACTAAAATCGAGATTAGAAAAGTCTTGAAGTGCAGGAACGGCTTCTTTTCGCTAAGGAACACACTACATTCCTTAGCTTCATTCACTCACTTAGCCTAATTGATAGGTTAAAGTTTAATGTACGGAAAAGATTAGACGATATAATAAATTATCCTTCGCATGATCACACCTTTCGATGCAGTTATCCCTACCTAAACAATTTTTCGCTCCATTTCTTCAATTTAATGATAGCTGAAGCATTTATCTTATTTAACGTAGGTAGTATGATAAATGTTGATTAATGCTATGCTTGGGTCGAAGGAGCCCAGTTTTATATACGCTATATCACTCTTGCAGACATCAAAGCAAGCACACGTAACATTTATTACGTGTGATTGGCTTCGGATACGTGGACCTATATCTGATTGGACATAGGCACGTACGCAACAAGGTGGATTTTTAGTGACGTTGTAACGCTTTTAGGTCTGTTATCAGCTTGGAAAGAACTCATCAATCACTTTTCACAAACATTGAACTCGTCTGTCTCCATTCCCCGATTCAAATTTGAATCCATTAGAAAAATAGTATTAATGGGAGCAGGCCATTTGATAAAACTAGCACTTTTCACCTTTATTACATGACTCGCTCGGCAGTTATATCGCGGTAATACTTCTGTCCCCAAATGGTTTCGTTTCAGGTGGTAAATCAGTCTGAGGTGAATCATGAAATCCGAACCTACCACCCACCTACAAAATTTTTCAACATTCCAATTCCCAGATTAAATGATATATGTAATGCGTATGATGAGTCATGTTTTATAAAAAATATTTTTGTGGTCGTAAGTTGTAATAAACACTACAAGCCCTGAAAAAATCGAATATGCCCGATAAAATCTGTCGCTTGCAGGCAAAATATCCATCTGTGTTGCGGGTTGGGGTCCAAATCAATTTAATAATTATATGGAACAGGTAAATAATAGACGTTATTACGATGATGGACTTTTCATTCAGTCCAAAAAAAGATTTTATGTGCTCTAAATTTTTATTTTCGTTATGCATTTCATGAAGCATAATATTGGGCTTTTAGGTTTTCTCAGCTAGGTATTTTCACTAATGGAAAATTGGGGGGAAACTGCGATAATGCAAAAGGTATCGAGGCTCTACTTCTACTGCTAATGGATTTTTCCTTCCCCTCTTCGTCATCAACTGAATGGGCTCATCCTGAATGGAAAAGGAGCCGCTGATCCTTCATTGTGGTTGGAAATGACACCTGAATTATTGTTTATTGTTTTCCGTATAACAATATAAACATGAATATATATTTTGTTTATACTATAAGCAATTTACCCTCAAAACTGATTTCGATGCAGACATAAAAAGTTTGACAAAGTCGAAACCATCGAGCGAGTACAATACAAATGCTAGTCTCAGCCAACCTGTAATAATTTCCAGAAGTTCGAGAATGAATCAATCTAGCTCTGTCCGCCCACCCGCAGTATGCTGAATGCTGACTACGTTTAATGATAAGTGTTATTGGATCCTGTTGTGTGCTACCATAGCCTACACGCTGACAAGAATTCCCAACTTCCCCTAACCTAATAGAGAGAACCCTGAACCTGCCTAAACCAGTTTAGCTGCACCCTTTTGGCTACTTGTATCAGCAAATTGTTCCGTCTTCTGTGCATTATGGATGGATAGGTAGGCATCATTCTTAGCTATATATCTAATATAGGTATGTTTTTTTCTAAAAAAGAAGGAAAAAACTCACAGGAAATTATCAAGGTCG
This sequence comes from Acrocyrtus sp. NNG-2020, assembly GCA_027744115.1. NCBI lineage: Eukaryota > Metazoa > Arthropoda > Collembola > Entomobryomorpha > Entomobryidae > Acrocyrtus > Acrocyrtus sp. NNG-2020. The sequence continues at coordinate 18,020 of JAHZND010003388.1, read as the reverse complement.
GTTTAACAAAGAAAAGGGAGAAGGAATTTCCGCCCTTAAAAAGGAAAAGTCAAGTAGGGAATCATGAACATACGTTACAAAATTGGTACTGAAAAGAAACTCACTACAGCTCCCTTATGACAGATAAATATAAAAAAAGATCTGAAATGCTCTGAATTTTTCACTCCAACAATGTTAGTTTTCTGGATGCTACAAAGTTTCAAAAGACAGATGCCATTTCACACTAATCCATAGAAAAATATATCTTATGGCTAAAGCCCTTGCCTAGGCATACAAATTCTTTTGAAGGGGAATTACTTAGCCCATTTAAAGTAGTAGGAATGTAGGTATATCTATCATATAAAGCTTATTCCATGCAGTGGGATAAGTAGGCATATAAATGCACGTTTAAAAATAGCAAATTGCACGATCACGATGAAAGAGGAAACTATACGTACTTATTTCAAGCGATTAAGGAAGCACGTTGGATATTTCTGTCGCAATCTGGAATTAATGCGATCATGTCCAGCAAATTGTATTAGTTTCTTGCTTTCCATTTCACTGATTATCTTCGTACATCGAACAATGAATATCTTTGGAGTGTTCCCTCTCTTTGTTTTTGCATTAGCTGGATCGTTTCCTTTTTCAATGTACTCATCTATCTGGTTCGTAGACATTAGCTTGACCATGAGATAAAGAAGGGTGTGAGAGACGTGTTAATACACAAACGTTGACTGAGAGCTTCGTAGAGCTGTGCTCACTCTGCCTGTCACACAAAAAGGAAGGCTTTATCTGTTGTTCGGTAGAGGTGTTTTTTCTGAAATTTTTGGCGCTCCTTCTGGAGTCCCCATGTATAAAACCGAGGAAGAAAAATGTATTGATGATGATAAACGAATAAAACCTACCTAAAAAACCTAAGCATAAGTGCAGCCTGGCTCGTTTAGCCAGTTGGCTGGCTAGTTGACTTGAGAGAAAAACAAAGATAAAAGCTAATAGTAAATTTTCCTTTGCTAAATAATACCGAAGAAATGAAAGCGTCTTCTGAGAATTCCAATGGATGATGGAGCGAGTGAAGGGATCACTCCTTACTCACACGAACCTTTCTGGAGGATTTCCTTTTTTTGTAACTGCATTTCTTTTGCGAGGGAGAGGAAACCTACGTTTGTTGGTTCATTGGTTCATTGTGATGAGAGACGTTATTGCAGGCACATGTACTATGAAGGCTTTAGTAATGGAAGAAAGCGATCTTTTATCAAGCCCACATGTACATGCACTATACACAATCAGTTAAAGGATGGGATTAATAATGCCTTCGATACCGCCGCCAGTAATGATTGGCTATATCTGTATCTGCACAGTACTGCTAAAGTAAGTATTGCGCACCAGAAAAAAAACCGCTCGTGTGGTAATACCCGGGAAGAAGACAAACACAGTGGCTGGGCAAAGCAGAGAAGAAAAAGTGTGTAGGCATTTTGAGAAATGGGAAAAGGAGACGATGGAAGAAAGTACTCCTTTCCCATCAATAGAGTTCACGTCAAATCCAGCTTGGCCAAGCAAAACCTACATTTCCAGCAGACTAAAAAAAGAAGAAAAAAAATCTTCCCATTATTCCTCCCCTGCTCGTTCAGATTGCCAAAAAGGGATGATATTGTATATGTGGCATTATTGAGATAGCCCATCTAATATGTATGCTTCCCTCGTGTTTCAAATTTTCTATTATGAAGGAACTCTGACAGACAGTTACGTACGAGTTTGGCTTCGCTAGCTTCACTGCACAATTCCACCCCAAAAAGGTGTATTGTATCCGTCCTTCACCACCGCTTTGCGTTTGCATTTACCTTCTGGAATAAAGAATAAATAACATTTTGCCATATAGTTTTGACATATTGCACATCAAGCTGAGAAGGAAACTACTTCAAATAACAACACTTCTTTTGTGAAAGTTCAAAATATTTGATATTTGTCATCCCGCAACAAAAAAAATACTCCAACCGATTTTGAAGATAAAGAGAAATCAGAGCTGGTGATGCAAAATTCGCGTTTGTGAAAAAAATGTAAAAAAAATTGAAAGCTCTTTTGTAATCATGGAACTAGTATATATAGAGTCCAAGTAAATAAGCAGTTTTTTTAGTAGCTTAAAGCATAGGTATACTTGACAAACAGTATAAACAGTTGGAGCTTTTCTGGTGTGCTTTCTCTGTTCCTGTTTCCCATTGCATATCCACAACCGCACGTACTTTACTTCTGCTCGTTTTACTCGCACTGGTATAGTTATCGTGAAGAGTCTATTTTTGTTGTCTATGATAGTTTATGGCTACCTACTATAAGAATATGTGCGTGCTTTGCCTGTTTATTATTGTTGGGAGATAAAAAATGCTTTTCAACTGTTATTGATTTGTGGAGAGAAAGTGGAGGATATTATGCAACTCTTTTTTTTGTCCGCTATTCATAAAATTCTTTCCATCTTGACTTTTATATAGTGCCACCACTTACTTTGGCAGTCTTTTTTTTCAACTGCTCTCTTTCCTTTTTTCGCTTGTTTTCTCCCATTTTTACGTTTGTTTTGTTGTGAAAGAGGGAATTGCTTCCACATCCCTTTTTCTGTTGTTGTGTATTGTAAAAAAAGAGAGATCGAATTTTGAGTGTGCATTTTTTGCCATTGTTTGGTCGAAAAAGGTTATAATAGTAGGTCGTCGTAGAGTAAATAGATTGTATGATGTTGACTGACATCTCGGTCCACTTGGAATAGATACGTGCTGTGTATATGTAGTTTTATAGGGAAGCCAGGCATTTTGATGCGGGCACTATTTGCTGACCAGAACCAACCTTTTACACGCTTTCAATAACAGTTTTATTTTATGTGGGGAATGATCTGCAAAGCACAAAACCGTCATTTTTCCAATGTCAACTGAAGTGGTAAAAACGTTTCACCAGGTTGATTCCGTAAACGATTCGTAATTTGTCTTGATCTGATTGTGGAAAATGTAAAGAGCATTTTACGATTCTTCTAAAAAAAGAGTGGTGAAAATATATAAAAAAATGTTCAGCAACAAAATATTTACTTTTCCATTAGGGAATAACATCCCCATCCTAGAACAGAACTTGTTTTAAAATGTCTTGTTACTTAAAGCCCATATAACTAGTGGTGAGCGAAATTTGACTTGGCCAATAATAATTTATCTACGGACGTTTCCGTTACAGTGACAAATTGCTGTGCGATGCCCCCTTTGCATGAAAGTAAACCGCTGCACTAGATTTATTATTTCATTGAACTGTCTTCACCTCAAAAGTAACTCCATTTATAAGATAGTCTTACTACTTTCAGTAGTACGAGGATTTTCTCTATCGTTTCCTTTCTTTGTGCTCTGTTTTTATGCTATAAAGAAAGTAGAAGGAGAGATAGGTACCCCTTTCCAAATCTTTCCAAGAACGAAGTTGTTATAATGGTCATTGTGGAAAAACAGAGATTCACAGAACCAGTACCAGGCATTGTCAGGTAAAAAGTACATACATCAAAGTTATCTCGCTCGGGATTAGGTCAGCAAAAATTTTTTTTTTCCTCATCTGCTACGGCCATGTCCTTTGATCCGTGATCCGTTTGTTCTTTCCCTCTATTTTTTGCGGCAATATCAGGCAACCTACGTAGCGCGTACGTAAGTATGGAGAGTATTTTGGCACATGATGTGATGACATAAATAACCATAAGATGAATGATTCCTGTCATGGTCCCATAAAAGAATTTCTCTCGGAATTTTTTCTTCCAGTTTCGTTTCAAGCTCCAGAGAATTCGACTTCACTCATATTTTCCCTCCATTCTCTCTATCCCCTACCACAGTGCGTCTATAGTCTCTGATTACTGTCCTAATTCACGGAACCCTACTTCGACTTACTTTTAAACATCGTTAGTATTTAAAGCATGAAAAAGATTACAGTTCGTAGTTTCCTTCATGCACAAACCGAAGATCGGCCTTACTTTAAATGTTTTTTAAAAAGTATTTTAATGCTTTTCTCTATTACTCCACAAAGCACAGACTCTTTTTTTTCCTTCGGAGCATGCCTGGAAAGAATCTTAATCCCCATTTTCCTTCGGTTCACTAGTCACGACTAAATGTAGGTCTAAATATAGCTTAAGTAAAAGTTTATAAGTATTTCTGTGCAGAAAACTTTAACACAAAAGAGGAAAAGGGAAAAAATGGAAGGTGCGGTGTAGAATGAGAAGCTAACATGTAAGCATGCATTTCTACTGCTTAGAAAAAAAAAGTTGTATTTAATACCAGCTTACAGGGGAAGTTGGCGTTAAGAAGAATCTATATGCAATAAGAGAGTAGGAGATAATTTGACTTGGGGGAATGAACATAATGACACAGTTGCCTTTTGAGGCAGCGATAATTTTGTGTTGTCGTAGTTTGGTGGGGGAGATGTGGTGTTTTGTCCCACTTTTTCTTCATGAAGACTGTCACGCATGACGTGGTAAAATCTGATTAGGGCGCATTAGGCGATAAAGTCAGAGCAGAATATGACCCCCTAATATATTACCCTCTTTGATTATAATGATTAATTCATGTGGAAGTTGGGGTTATCAGCATCAGGATCGGTATAAACTATGATTTGTGCAACACCCGCTACCGATAAAAACGACTTTTTTTGGGTAGACTGCTGGGTTCTTTGTTGCGAGTGTTTTACTTTCCCCCAAAATGATGAACTGACAAAAAATGACTGACTCGGCTGAAACCACACAGCTCTCACAGACACTTTTGCTATTTTGATATTTCTGACGTGAAGGCGATTTCCACCGAGTAGACTCCAGCAGGGCTATATGCTTTGGGGTGAACGGTTTTGAGGTTTTCAGAGAGATTGGGAAGGTCATGTGAAAAATGTGGAAAGGAGTGAGCTAGCTTTTTTTGAGCTAGCTCCACTAACACAAAAAGTTGAATAAGCGACTTACTTAAACCAAGTTATTTGTCTATATGTATGCAAAAAAGCACACATCTAGGCTCATCATAAAAACATTAGTGAGAGCAGCAAATGGAGCAGTCTCATCACCATCACTTGAGTAAATGATGAAAGTCACTTTGAGAAACAGCTTTTTAGTTCATCCGATTTTTGGGGGAAGCTACAATTTCCAAAGTGTTCGATCGAGCCGCGGCTATAGGAGAGGGGCCTAGCGTATATTACTTACGCATATGAAGGAAGGGAAGTAACAGAACGCTAAAGAAATTCTCAAAGTTAATCTCTTGTAAGTCATCCAGCTCATTTACCCTTTCCAAATGGTTATTATCGCTCACTTGCCGAACGCCGAGGACTAGCTGAATCGCTTACTATAAGAGCAATCATATAAGATTTCTTGTATTCACTCATTTCCCCTTTTCCTTGCTCATTCAAGTTCCTTTTTTCACGGGACGGCTCATGTGTCTGCGGTTGCCGAAATGTGCACTAGGAATTTTCGGGTTCATCCCTGCTCTCAAACTTTAAGCAATTGCTCTGTCAATGATACCTATTGCTCATTGCCAAAAGCCGATGTGCTCCCAATCTACTCCCATTCAGTTTCCGGATTTCCACCCCTGCCAACATTCATTACGTCAAATTGCCACTCAACTCAGGCGGGCGGTTACTTTGGATTAAAGTGACTACATAAAATGCAAGGAATAAACTTACATAGAGGGAAACGGAAACGGAAAACTGAACAAACGTAACTTTACAATAAAAGTAGAATACTTGTGTTCATATTAACCAAGTAATCTTCTTTGTGTGTAGATGAGTAAACTGATTAGGTATGTTACATGGTTTCGTTACTGCAGAAGAGAAGCGAGGAGAAATTGGGCGTAATGATTTTTATAAGGAATTGAATGTCATTCGATCACATGGAACATAGTTTTTCGCTTTTCATTTTAAGATGCACGAAGTACAGTTAGAGTGTATAACATCTATATCCAGTGACGTCGACTACAACCACTAACCACAGACAGTATTTACAGTTGATCAGAGATATGAACTGACTAGTATGTCTGGTCACGCAATATGTTCTGCCAGTTAGTTATGAAGTACTGCATAATATATACGCATACTTTCTTGTTGTATTTGACATTTCCAAGAATGGGCGCTAATCAATGGTTGGGCACTAACACTAATTTTCGTAAACATTCAGACAGAGAGGCAGAGTGAAGGACAGTGTAAGGTCGCAGATGAAGGTTACTGAGCGAAATTATGAAAGATATATTTAGAAGATATACACGTTATAATTTCTGTGAATCATTCGGTTTTCGGCTTGTGGCGTTACCTCAGTCTTTTTTAAATGGTTTATTTTCTATTTTGAGTATTACACCAAGACCCGAAATTTTATTCTTTTGGAAAGTAAAAAGACAAGTCATTTTCATCTAATATGTGAAAAGGGTTAGGAGAAAGTGATTTTCCTTACTTCCCCTACAGCTAAAATGCTTTTTAAAAATGCATTTGCACATATAACATAATTAAAATGTTTGCTTCAAAATTACTTCACTGTCTGAAAAACCAGCTCTGAATGTGAGTTTAAAAAGTCATTACACTTCCATACTTGGAATAAGCCAGTACCCCTTGAAAGCATGTCATTTCAACTTCCTGTGAGTGCAACGTATAGCGTTCATTTCTTTCCTTCTTATAGCGCTGTGAATAGATCAAACTGATTTCCAGTCTGATTATAAGACCATTTAATTTAGTTGCTCCTAATTTATGCATTGAATCAGATCTGTGAAATGCGGGAATGGAATGAGTTCCCAATGAACTTATTTACTAAACTTTTTTTTCGACTACTTTCTTTATAATTTTCAATTTCTCGGGTTCCTCCATTCCCTCTTTATATGTATTTCATTTGATGACGACAGCACTGCCAGAATTATTTCACGAGAACGAAATCAAAAGGTCTGCTTTGGAAACGTGCCTCTATGCTACATCAATCAGAAAAAATCGCAATCATACGTTACTGTTTGCTTCGACTGCGACTTCTTTGCTACATATTCTTTTCTCCCTCAAGAAAACAGACAAATACGACTTTGGATATTTTTTTGTGAAAAAAAGGAAACTAACAACACTCCATGCTTTATACTGGAATGATATGGAAGATCGTATATTCCAGAAAAAGAGTTTCTTTCATCTGATTTTTTTGGCTTATTATTTTTAGGTCCTATTTTTCTCTTACTCTTTCTTTCTGTTTTCCCAAAAGAAGAGCTAATTCCATTTCAAAGTGAATAAATCTCAGACGTTTTGTTTACACGCTTCTTCAAATTACATACTTGCTTTACTGCCCATGTACAAGTGCAAAAAACGTAATATATTGTTCCTCCATGTGACTGATGTAATGCGTGTAGGAGTGTTAGGTGATATTTCTTCTGTTTTTTAGCGTAAACTTGAGCACTAAAGAGCGCATAGAATGGGAGGGTATGTGGCCATTTCCTATTCTAAAAAAATCCAGAAGGGCTAGAGTAAATAGAAAAAATCACAGTGGAAAAAGTGGAAACAGAGAAAACACATTTCCTACATTGAGAAAAGGAAATAACAAGAAACGGTTTTGAAAAAAAGACGGGAAAATTAGATAAACTATTTTCACTCTTTCTCCTGCTACTGCTCTTGGGCAATGAAGAAAAAGGAGCTGATAAGAAATGCACTACTGAATTGATCAAGACATGAACAAATGAGTTTGGTGCGTTTCTAATTTTTAAGATCCCACGTTGTTTTCCTCGCCAAAAGAAGGGAATCGCTCTATTCGCCTTTCTCCATGCTCACTACCTAATGGAAAATGGGGAAGTTTGTGCTGACTGATATATACGTTTTTTTCTCTTGGTGGCATAAATGAATGAAGTTTGCAACGGTATTTAGTTAAACTTTTAAGTACGCATGCATGTACATTCCGCCGTATTTCTTGAGCTAGGAACATTTTTCGAGAGGGTGCAAACCATGAAGTTGTCGAGTTGTGCCAACCTACACTTTTCTCATCTTTCACTTCACCGTCCTCCTCCTTCTCGAAATGCAATGAAATCCAAGCTCCCTGCCATATACACTTTTCTGATTTTTTATTTATTTTTCTATTCAGCAATGCCACGCAATCTTGACTTGGGCTCGTTTCACGAAAAAATATCTACTTTTTTTACTAAATATTTACAAGCTAGTCTCACTCTTCTTTTTTTGTAAGTTCATGCCCAATTCGGTACACACTTGATTTTTATCCCATTTACTTTATAACTAATCCATTGTTCCGTTGTTTATTAAATGAAAGTGTGCAAAAAAGCACAAATCATGCATGCGTAGAAGTTGCCACATTTTAAAATAATTTTTGCCTGAAGTGGAACAGGAAGTTTTTTTTGCAAGTTTGGGAGTTTTACTTTATTTTTTACAAAAATATTTCTAGCTTTTTGTATGACTTTTTTATACAATGATTTACAATCATGGTATATTCCAGAAGTGAGTGTGTCGAGGAACGTAGTTTTTTTGCTGGTAAAAGTTAGTTGAGCTAGAAGCCATGGTTCATTCTATTGAATAGTTAATACACGATTTTTTTTTGAAAAAAAAGGTCAGCAAACTCTTTTCACTTTCCATGTTTTCCAGACAATAGCTCATGCCAGTACAAAAGACTGTAGATAATCAGTTTTTAAAGACATAGCTCTAGGTGCTTCTCAACCTAGTTGAGTGAAATATCAAAATGAAATGTTTTTTTTTGAAAACTTTGCCTACTTTATTATTGAATCGGAAGCTGGAAGGAGAAGAATACAGAATACGGAAAAGGGGACTTGAATGCTATACTAGCACTACCCAGTTTTAAAGAGTTTTAAGAATGAAATGAGGAAGTGGTGGTAGAACAAGGGGCAATGTAGTGCGCAAACTAGATGACGGTATGATGATTGCCCACAGGGTTCGTTTTGAAGTACTTCATCTTATTTTTTAGGGAAAAGAGAGTTACTTTCGTCTTTATAGACCATGCAACAGTAGATGAAGTAGGAAGTCACACAGGTAAAGTAAAAAAAAAAATTATTGGAGTAGACAAGGCATATAAAGATGAATAGATTCATCATTGAGAGAGCTCCTTGTTTAGCGTTGTAAAAATGCGCTGACAAGTGCTCAATTCTTTTTACTGAGTAAGTAGGTAAAACTATCCACGGTGGAGTAGTGTTTGGGGAGTTGAATGCTCCAAAGTTCATTTCACGGAAACTACGCCGAGATTCTCGTTTTAATTAATTTATCGATCCGGATTGGGATCTTTTCTCTTCGAAAAGTTATACTTCTTAAAGTGGAAGTGCCTCTATGAGTAAAAAGTCGTCTTTTCCCAGTAGTACGGACCGTCGAGCATCATTGATTAAAAAATTTTCAATAGGCGAGAGAGCCCTGCACATTCAGCTGGAAACGAAAAGTTTTCACGTTGGTTAGGTTAATGATACGCGTGCACCACCAATTTACGTATGCAATTGAGTGAGCTGTCTACAGGCGAAATATGAAAAGTAAACCGTAAACGATTGCAAAAGACATCCGGCAAATCGAAATATTTTTTCTAACTTTAGTTGCGCAATTTCAAATTGAGTGAAGTTGAACTAAAATTTACAAACGTAAACAGAGATATTTCCTTTAAATGATTATACACCACAAAATACGCTACCCTTTTTAGTTTCCCTTCTGCTAACCCCATTTTCTTGGAAGTAATTAACCGCAAGCGATATCGTTTTGGTATAGCTGCTGCAGCGTTACAATTCCATTTCCATCCCATACATATGTCTATGTACACCCATTTGTCTGGCTTAAGTATGAATTATGTGGTATAGGCATCATCACTTTCATTTGACACCGGGTCATGACTTTTCCCAGCTTTTCCAACTTCACTTCCACCAGAATATATATATTTCCCCTTTTTTGCAGTGTGCTCCGCATTGGGAACATTTTAGGTATTTGATTCCATTTTACAAGCTTAAATTGAAACTTTGAAGAAAGGATTATGTACGGGGTCTCCCTTTCTCTTTCTCTTTTCTCTCCATTGTAGGGTCTGTAAAGCTGCCGTCCTTGTCATTTTTGGTTAGTTTATAACCTGAATGCTCTCTCGTATGATATCTTAAGGGCTCGGGATCCACTATCGACAAAATACACTCTCATATTTGAGAAAGGATTTGTCAACTACTATTTCTTAGGAAGTGGGTGCTCCAAAGGGAAAGGAAAATCTCTTTTTTTCCTTATCTAGAAAACTTTCCCTGTCACAAAATCCTGCTTTTCGTATCATCGATGTAATGACACATCCGTAGCAGAAAATTGAATGCAGGAAGAATCGAAGAATAGAAGCGGAGCCTCCTCGGAAAAGAAAAACTGAAGCCAAAAATAGCACCCGGTAGGTCTCCACCGTACTCACTTTCCATGGTAATTCTCGATTTTATTCCATACAGGTCCTCATACTAGTCACGTCACCGCTAGCCTACGAAGACCACACTTTTTAAAAGGGTTTACTGCAAACCACTTTACCTAAGAAAACATTTTATCTAATCCCAAAGGCGAGAAGTAAGGCATACAAACGTGCAGAGCCGCCACCACCACCGCCCCCATTTAAATACGTCGCGTGCAAGTGACAGGTGTGTAGTAAGAAAAAACAAAGGCTTCTTATGAAGTCTTACGAGGAAAGGTGACAATACGTAGTTATCATCACTTTTCAAGGTTATCAAAAGAAGCTTCACCACAAGTGTAAAAGTAGGACATGGCTTTTCATAAAAAAATAAGTTTATGCGGAGTTTATATACATAACAATACCCTGCCAAGTGCTTTAGCCTCCACCACTTTTTTTTGTTATCCTTCCCGGAAAATTATCTGTTAGGCTATTGATAACTTTTTTCTACAATAGCTCTGGCTGTTCCGTTCTGGAGAACTGCTACAAATTTCCTTGTGATGTTCCCTCCACATTTCCGTTCTTATAAAGGGGTACCTATCCACCGCGTGTGTGTCCTCTTTCGCTTTGATATATTACACTTAATCACCACAATTTCTCTTTACCTTTTGCACTCTAGTTCTAGCTGCAATTCCAGCTACCTCACAATTCTTTCCTGCTCTGCTCTACATTTTGGGATAAAAATGGGAAGCTGGACCGGGCAGAAGGAAGATTGGATGATCACGATGATGGTATAATAAAATGAGTGAAGCCTCACTAGTTTTACTTTTTACTGGTCCCTTCTTCCCTATATCCGTTTTTCAGGTGGCCGTATGTATCAGCCACCATAGCACCCAGTTAAAGGCCGCCGAAAATCCCAATCCATTTAAGGGGTTTGTGTTATGAAGGCATAATGTACCTTTTATTTAAGTTGATCGAGCAAATGCCACGGCACTGGTCAAGACCGGCTTTTTGTAGCGTCCGGATAAAATATTGCCCTCTTGTTAGGTAGCTTGCGGGTTCCATTCAAGTACGAATTGATACATTCTCATATAGAAAAGTCGGCTCCCTACATAATACATTTTTCTCTACTTTTGTGTTTTCTGGCTACTCTGCTATTTATTAGTTAATAGGAAGTTGCTGTTCTGCTCGTGCCACGATGTTTGATGTGAACTATTAGCCGGTTTCACATATCTTGAAGTTCTTTTTTCCGCAGACTAGTTTTCCCCCCAGAACTTTGGTCAAGAGCTAAGTAAGACGCAAGGAAAAAAACTCTGGGAATAAAGACACCAGCAGTGGGTAGTTAGGCGTTTTTTAAGAAAAAAAACCCAGCGTATTACCAGAATGAGCACATTAAGCTGTACGTTCTCAGAGTGGAAAAAACATGGGAGTTGTAACTGCAACTGCTCACTTTCTCCTCCTAAATGTATTGGAACGTATACACAGTAGCAGAGTTTTATGAACCAGAGCTTTTCTTCCAGGGCATGGGATCTCATCTCATCTTATGTTGCTTTACAGAGAAAAAAAAGGTAACTTTTAAGCTCAAGGAAAATATCAAGTGCAGTGGAATTACACATACTTATTGTTACTGCTTTGTGTTTGTGATGATTTGAGTTTCTGCGCTTTCTATTTGCGCCACGGTACATGCACTACGGGTATACCCTTAAGTTTTGGACTAGGAAATAGGCATGCCTGCCGCATACTTATAAAAAAAGATTCCCTTAATATGTATCGGTAATGAATGGAGGAAATCGTGAAGGAATTTACTGGGAAAGGAAATGATCCTTCTGGACTATGTATCCTCTCTAGCTTTTGGTCGGGTTGAGTCAACAGGGTACACGAAGAGAAGTGAACCGAGTGTAGTTAACTGAAGGAAGTTGTGCGGCATGCTCAAAAAGGAGAAAAAAATGTAAAGCCGTAGGATATGGCTTACTTTTTTTTCTTATCAGAATGAATTGCCTTCTTCCTTGTTTTAGCTGGAAATAATTAGCAGTTAAAATTACTTGCTTTTCCTTGGCTGAGAAAGAGCTTTTGAGCGCAGTGGTGACTGACGATTAGTGCTCCCAGTAATCCCAGCGGTATTCACTGACTGCGTTAGGCTTATGCTTTATTTGAAAAATTTAGATGTGGAGTCGTACTGGACATTGTATTGGCATAGCATAAGTTCTTGATAAAAAAGTGGTGTAGCCGTAGACATACTTTTTTGCAAGAGAAATGCAGAAAATTTTTGCTAATTACAGTGTCATCGTCAGCAAGCCGTGTAAACAAGTTTATAGCAGCAAGCTGCACCACAAAAAGCTGAAGGTATCACAAAGCCAGCCAAGCGCAAACCAACGAGGATAATTTAAAAGGGCTTAATTTTTTCGAAATTGTACTGCAGCTCAAAGCTTTTTATGTAATGAAGGGAGAGGAGGAGAAAGGTCTAACTTTTTCATGAGAACTAATGACATCGATTATTTTTGTAGAAGGGGCTAACTACCAAAGTTGAAATGAGCTGTGCATTATTCATACCAGCGTGATTACTCCTGGCTTTGCTTTTAACTTTCCTTTCCCTAGGAATGGCTAATAGGCACGGGGAATTATGTAAATAAACGGCAGAGTTGGTTAAATGTACTCGGCATCCTGAGGGGAAAGTCGCAACAAGGTCAGCTTACTCAAACAAATTATGCTGCAGTAATTTCATTAAAATTCTTATACACATAAATTTCTTTCGTGTGAGGAGAGGAGAGGACAGGAGAGAGAAAGAAGAATGTTGTTTATCATGTTGGATCTTACATTAGAAGCTGCTTTTAAAAATGCAACATAGTTTTGGACTCTGTCCTACCTAATTCGGTGCTCTCTTAATCAAAACATTTTCTGAATACTTTTGACATTTTCTACTTTCCTCACAAGAGAAAGGAGCTAAGATGCGTTTTAAGTGGAGAAAGCAAGGTCTATATATATTACTCTCCATTTCTTAGCATTGTCTTTTCCAGGAAATCCACTCGAATTTTCCAATAAAATCTGATAACGTATCAGATCTGTCGCAATTCTTAACGGAAAATTAGCTCAGAGCAAGATTTACCACGCGTTGCAGATTTTTTTCAGTACCTACAACATTATTGGCAAAAAGGGAATCTTTTAGTGGAGGAAAATTGATGGAGTTCGAAAACACTTATTTCTGTATAGCTCTCTCCATACCGTTTTTAGTTCATTTCGCTTACACGGATTTCTGAAAAAAAAATTTCCCACTACAACACTTTTTTTTCACTCGCAGTCGTAGCAGAAATCAGAAGAAAAAAAGTAAAGGAGCCAACTTCATAATCGGATTTACTTCGAAGAGTGCCCTTGATTGAGCTCGAGTAGAAAAATAACGGAAAAAGAATGAGATTAGCACACACAAGCGGAAAAGGCTTTATTTACGATGACTTCGTAACATACACATGCCATCATCATTTATACCAACTTTTACTATTATTTACTACATGAAAAACGGGACATTGAAGTAAAGAGGGGCAAAAACTAAAGGGCCAGAACAGGGCGGAAAAAGTAATAACTGGAGAAAAAGAGAAAGGCAAAACAGTGTAACTCTCTGAACTTTTTTTTTCTCCTATGAGCCAGAGAACAAACGTGTTTTCTACTTCTCCCTACCTAATCCATTTATTTTTCTATTCACTTGACGTACAAGAAATTTTTGTCGGAAAGTTAAGCACTATTTGAAACTCAATTAAAGGTCCTTGGCACAAAACTCATATGCTTTTTAATGCCTCATTGATGCTATTCTTTTACTGCTGTGATAACAAATTCCATGTTTCCTTTTTCCAGGAAACCCAAATCTGGTCGTATTGTATAAAGTTCAAAAAAGGGGGAAAATATGTACGTGCTCATGCTCATCTACAGCACCAATAGTCCATCTAAATCGCCCCAAACGTTTTCACTTCTGCTACAGAAGCAATACTACTGTTGGTTTTTTTTCGGAGTACGTAGGTTAATTTAATTTCGCTCATAAAAGTTTTCAGCATTTTTGAATGTACAGGACAAGCTGTATACACCGGAAAATGCCTTTTTTTGCATCTGTCTGCAATTTTTTTTGAAATCTTACGAGTACACTGTCATGATTTCAAAAACTGTCTTTCAGAGAAATTTTCTTTTTCCTAGAACGATATGAATGTAAATGATAGACTTACAAAACTCAATTCCAACAAGTTAATGCTGGAAGGTCGTCCCTTTCAGCAATTCTGAAAAAAATGCTATTTTTACTTTGTACACAACACAGACAGAAGCAATCTGTATATTTTTTTTGCAGTAGGGATGGAAAAAAGGTAGATGATTTTTTTTGCCATACCGCACACAAAAAATATAGGCTGCTGCGAGACCACACCGTTTTCTATTCCGGTGGCATTTCCACTTTGTAATTTTGCGGAGCCGTAGTCAGCAGAGAGGAAAAGTTATGTTTGTTAACTGCATGAAAAAAGGATCAGGTTACTTTTTATTTCGCCTAAAGGAAATCCAATCAAGATTATAATATACATGCTTAGGCATATGTGTACTCCGTCCTCCTTTAATTTCTTTGATCTGACTGTGTAGCTTTTTTTTATGGAAATAGAGCTTATTCACTTACAATTGCTGTTTATTTTCAGGGGCAGCCGTAACAATTTTTTTTTTAAAAAAAGGAATGGAGCGTTCCCATTTTGCTTCTCGTTTCATCCTTTTTTTCATCCAAAAGAAGACTGGTAAAGTGCTGACGCAAAACCTCACATAAGTAGACAAATATGTGCTGAAGAGATCAACTCTGATGTAGAACTTACTTATCATTATGGAGCTGCCTACGCACATGTAAAGCATGGTACATGTGCAAAGCAAACAGCAAATGCATAAATAAAAGATATTCGCCCATTGCGATACAGTTTTTTTTAGACACGGAGTAAATATGTATGGGTACTTTGCACATATCGGAATGCAGAGACTTGCCATATACAGCCGTCTTTTTTTAGTCAGTCATCAATCAATTCGCATATTTTTCATCAGTTCTCTTTTTTCCTGTCTTTCCTCTGTCGCGGTTGGGAAGTGAATTCTACCGTGATTTGCCAATGAAAAGAATTTTAGATTGGTAAATTCATACGTATCACGTACATGCATAATAGAGCACTCAACTTTCCAGGTTGGCATGTCTCTCCACAAAACATATTTTACATGAGAAAGTTGTATGACGGGGATGTGAGCTGAAATAAGCAGTACAAGCAGAAAGGAAGTCATGCCTGGCATTTCTTCCATTTTGGGGAATTGGAATTGCAACATTGTCTGCTATTGTAATATTTCCGGGAATAGAACTAAAATTTTGGTCTGTGGAAAATGTTTAGAGGAAGGTTTGAGTAAAGTTATTTTTTGAGGCGAGGTTCAGCTCAGGCCCTTCGATCATTACAGTATCAATGAAAAAACGGAGGAATAACGGTTAAAAATTCATGGATTGTTGTGAAGCCCATATTTCCCCGATGAGGATTGCAATAAAATGGAGTCCAATAAAAGACCACCAACAGACATGATGATGGTTAGAAAGTGAAGCTAAAATAAAAAAAAAGACATTCAGATCGATTTTAATGGTTTCGTTTAACCATATGAAACAGGTAGAGTTGTGTGTGGTAAGGACGGCGTTTTTTTGATACTTCCGAAAATTTAACTTTAAATGTGGAGAGAAATGAAGAGAAGAAAGTACTTTGAGGGTACGACTACTGGTTTGGATGTGAGGCTCACGTAAAGCTCGTAAGTGAGCCTGGTAGATAAATAAATAAATTCGGCTATTTATACCAAGCATATATACGTACGTCTGTCTGCACGTGTACTGTCATTTTGTACATGTTGAGTCTTCAGAGAACTTTTATGGTTTAAAACGACCACAAAGACACAGGGCGGGTGGTTACGTGAGCACACATAAGGGAAAGAGACCACACCACAAGTTATACTACCAGTTCGAGGAACTTTTTCCAATCAGATCGAATGAAGAACCGTGTTTACTTCCGTCTTGTGTTCTAGTTGAGGAGGAGGAAAATCATGTCATGACATAGACAGCTTGAAACGAAAATAATTACTGAAAACAGCGCACTAGCCCGTTTATTTGCTTATCGTTGAATGGAATGCAATTGGCGGAAATGATCACATAACTTATTTTTTATATCTTTAAAGTTCTGCGCACTGATTATATTTATTGGGAGAGTGGCCCCACATGCTTTCATTCCACCCTCCGAGGATGTTGACTTTACTCACATTTCTTACCAAATATGGCAAGCACTTCGTGCAAAGCGTACATCGCCAAACCTAGGTCTCCACCGTGCCACCACCACTTTTTCCAAAATGGAGAGTTTGAATGGAGAGAAATTAGCCAACACCATGCAAATTTTTTTGTATAAATATTTCCTCGTCCTCCCCAACTTAATTTCTTTATGCTTGAACTGTATCAGCAGTATTAACATTTTACTCTACACGACCAGAATGTTGGATTTCCCACGAGACCGTAAAAACTTGTACTCATGCGGCGAAATAAATTAACAATAAAACCTCATCGACGACACACTCCTGTCCTTGGCATATGGATTGTAAAACTCCCCAGTTGAGAGTAGTAAAAGGGCAAGTAGAGAAATGGGAGAGACATGATGATGACATCGAAAAAAAAATCCACAGCGGAGTGGTCACAAAAAGCCTATACTGAGCGGAAAAATTCCACATTCCTTTTTCTATATGAACTCTTCTTGGGCTAGCCTTCTCCTTTTTTTTCACTCCTTTGACAGAGATTCGCTATTCGCTATCATCCATTTTTTTCAGTCAGGGCCAACCCTCAGGTCCTATTTTGCAATTCATTTGAAAGCATTGTGTATGAGTTGAGACTTCAATTTAAGTGTAGGCATTGTTTACATAACTATTCCTACTTCACTCATTCATGCTTTTAGCATTTGTATTGTCGCGAAAATTCAGTGATTAGTTCTAGGGGCTTCCATTCTGCTTTATTACTCACGCTAATAGACATTTAATATGCATGGCCCGGATTTTACTAGCACACATCCACTCTCCATATCGGTGTGTGCATATGAGAGTGAGTGCTCTTCGTTCTGGCTGCTGTCCACGTGGCGTGGTGAAGTGCCTATTGTCCCTATACAAGGGACACATTAATGCAAAAGTTTCAATTCAAAGAGATTGATTTTTCCCCTCTCTCCATTTACTCTGCAAACCAGAGGGAAACCTTTTTCTGCACTTCCCTGCCACTTTCCACCAGCCGAAGAAGAGAAGTGGCCATCCTCCGCAACTTTTCTACCAGAAATTACCGTTGAAGTAAAACACACAATTTATGACCAACGAAAAAAAACGAGCGTTATGTAGCATCCTCCATTATTACTGACGGTTAGATCTTTGTCATTTTGGCAAGTTAATGAGCATATTTGGTATAAAATTTGATGTGCGAGTCTGTCAAAAGTTTTCCATTATGACTTCAATCATCCACGCCTCACAACTTTCCTGACCATTAAAAATACCTACTGTGAAGGAAACCCATACGTCTTCGCATGAATGCATTCTCTCGCATTCTTTATTGTTTTCATAAATCTACAGGTAACCCATTTATGACCTTTGCATGATGCTCACGGAGGAGTTGCGCTTTGCTAGCCAGGGCTCCTCCAAAAAAAGCTGCTTTTACGTTTGTTACTCGTATAAAAAA
>JAHZND010003387.1:0-16687 GCA_027744115.1 Acrocyrtus sp. NNG-2020 | reverse complement strand
AAAGCATAGTAGGTGCACACAGTGGTGTGGTGAGTGTTTCACTCAGATGCACACTCTTGGTGTACATATTCACTATCCACAGGCACAAAAAAAAGTTTACTGTGAGCGAGGAATCGACAAAACGAGTAAGGTACTTTTTAGTCGCCTCGCATTGTAAAGGAATTTGACGGAGTTGACAAAAGCAGTGGCTTGAGAATTGTAAACTGTGCTGGGACTGGGAGAAGAGGAATGTACCTAGTAAAAATGACATAAAAATGATTTTTCGCTGCACCACAAATAAATATGTACTTTGCACTTGGCTCTTTGCAAAAAATGATAATGGCTAATGGCCGTGCAAAATTCTACTTGCTAAAATAACTGCTATAGCTGTGTGTGGCATTAGCTCTGCTGGTGAGACAAATGGTGACGAATGACTCGCATAATTATGTTTTTTCTGCAGAGTGCGGACTAATTCTTTTCATTTGCTGGTTGTAAAAGTGCATAAATTACACTTTTGCAAATGAGCTATAACAGCATGTAATTTGCTGCTTGTGAGAACACACGTAGTAAACTGACAATGAATAGGACTAAGTCTGTCCATGATCTCACCCTCGCCTCGCGCAAAAAATTGTTATTTTATTGCAATTAATTTTTATTTTCGGTTAGCCATGCAGCACAATTTTTTTCTTGGCGATGGTTTGCAGTTGTGTAAACATGAATAAGTTGTACTGGGACAGTAAGGCAAAACTTGAAAAATTGTGGATGTACTAGAGAGCTATGTATTTGTGACAAAGCAGACAAGAATGGATTACGATTACGATTTACAAAACTGACCAGAGCAGGAGAGGTC
The DNA here is from genome assembly GCA_027744115.1 of Acrocyrtus sp. NNG-2020. NCBI lineage: Eukaryota > Metazoa > Arthropoda > Collembola > Entomobryomorpha > Entomobryidae > Acrocyrtus > Acrocyrtus sp. NNG-2020. The sequence goes on along the minus strand of JAHZND010003387.1, from coordinate 15,858 downwards.
TTTGGCTATTGTGATTGAGCTGGGTTTTCTTACTGCGGTTGGTCCCTCATATCTGGGTTGGCTTTGGCTGTTGACGGCGGCTAATTTCCAGATACTAAATTAACAACTTTTTAAACTTGATGATAAATGACTTGCTACATTGCTTCTGCTCCTTAGCAGGGTTTTCTTCTAATGCGAATTTCTATTTGATATTTCTTTCCAGACAGATATGTCTATTTTCCCGATTGCATGCGCACGAAAATCACGTACAAAATTTATGAACTGTGCAGAATGTACTAGTATAGGCCTGAATAGGTATACTTGTTGCTGGTAATAATATTAATTGCCTTTTAATTTGAATTGAAAAAGTCAAATACTATACAGCCGGGGAGGGGATCACTACCACTACAGATGAAAACAGCTTTTCAAATTTTGCCTTCCAAGAAGGAGAGAGGAAGCAAGTGATAAAGCAGACGAATAAGACGACTCGGTTTGTAAAAAAAAGTGAAAGGATTTTTTATTTTTTGTCAATTGAGTCACAGAGCAGATTCAGAGAGAGCACATGGTCCCCTTTCACTCTCCGAGTGGGTATTATGCCTTGTTTTGTGGATGTATGTATGTCGGGAAGTGTTGGAATGCTGTATTCGATGTGTAGTGAGTAATGTAAGCGCATAAAATAATTTGCTTTACAAGGATGAAGTGTCGAATGCCAATGCAGAGGCTGTAAAAAATTTGTGTTCCTGTTCCTGCTTGTAATGTAAAGCTAGTTTTTACGACTTGCTAGAATCGTTGCGTTTCCCTCTCGCTAACGAGCAGCAAGGAATTATTGATTTAAAATAAAAATCAAGTCGAAAATGTACATGAATTCGGAGAAAATTCCATATAACTGTTAGAAGCTATTTTTTGCATGCTCATTTGCCACACAAGGCACTTAGCTGAAAGTGCACATGACATGACCTTGAGAGAAATTGATGTTTTATGAAAAACGGAATGTTGAATGTTTAGTAGAAAAGGCATTCACAAGGAAAAGCCGTGATGATAAAGTGGTACCTACTACAACAACACCTAAAAGTGTGCACTGAGCTATTTTAGGTATATTAGTGGCTGTGTGCACCATGAAAGTACACGAATTATTTCCAAATTAGCTCTTACTTTTGTAGCAGTGTGCCCCTCACATAATCTCGTTGTAAACGCTTTAGCGATATGGCAGAATAGTTTGTAGAATGACTTTTCAGTGTGAATTGCTTCTTAAGTAGAGAGCAAATTGGGTTCATTTTGGAGAGTTGTAATCTCATAGATAATGCATGACAATGGCCGCATGTAAAATGCAAATGCCGTCAGAAGAAGGACGGACCGGATGCCCAAATTTTCGATTACAGCTTCACACTTGGGGGGAGTGAACGGCAAGCAAGAAAAAGATAAAAACTGCAATTGCTTGTCGTGTTGCAGTTATCTTTGAGGAGAGTTTATGATGTAATACAAAAACAGAGCTGGCTAGAAGAAGCTTCATACATTTGTCATTCACGGAGAACATTTATTTTTATCTTTTTGGAACTGGACTAACTGGAGTGAAGCCATGGATGTGCTTACGTGCGTGCTCTACGGCCATTATATAGAACAGCAACAAATGACAAAAGGCAAATAAAGGAACTGCTTTTATTTGCTTTTGGTGGGTTGTTACAAGGAAGAAATTGACATTTGCATGCGACAACTCATCTGGCATTCACTAAACAAAAGTCGGGCTAGGTACAGTTTATCCACTACAAATAGCTTTTTTATTGGCTGAAAAAGCTGCAGATATTCTTTATCTATTAACGGACAACCTTCGCAAACAATTTTTATTGGGACAGTTCTCTGTTTACGCTCCGCTTTCACTCGTCAAAAGTGTTGTGCTCCATTCAGCAAGGACATTTGTAAAACGATGTCTACTCGTTTATTAATTTTAATTGTGTGCTTGGCCACACACAGTTTGGCACATCCTCAACTGCTCAGCTCCAAACTAAGCCGAGTTGGAAATGTGCAGGTTGTGGAGAAAGCTCCACATGACCATGACTATTTACTAATTACAAGCTCTGGAGAAGTTGCAACAGAGGGAAATGAGGTTAACAGAGAGGAACTGAAAGATGTGTCTGCAACTCCTCCCATTTCACCTTCAGCTGGTCCTCAGTTGGAGGAAAATTGTGGAAGTTTACTGACTCCTTCCCTCAAAAGCGAAATTAAGGGATATCAAGTGGCCGTAAACAAAATAATTGAGACAGCTGTATCTGGAAAGTTCAAAGGTCGAACTTACAATGAACTCTCGTACTTCGTGGACAAAAGGAGGGTATCACAGCTCCGGTGCTGGTTGTAAAGAGCTTTGAGGAGTTGCAGAACAGGTCGAAGGAAGTAAAAGGAAAAATTGTGGTGTATAACGAAGACTACGAAGGTTACGGGAAGTCGGTGGTGTATCGTGGGCAGGGAGCGAACAAAGCGGCTCAGCTAGGGGCGCTGGCAACGCTGATTAGATCGGTTACGCCCATGTCAATTAATTCGCCGCATACTGGAATGCTGGATTACGTGGACAACATTACAAAAATTCCGAGTGCGTGCATTGCCGTCGAGGACGCCGAATTACTGTGGAGAATGCAGGGAAGAGGTAAAGGTGGAGTTAATGACTTTGACAAGCAATTAATTTTTAATTGCAAAATTCGAAATTACGTGGAAATTCTGTTAATTGGGCTGGCTGTTCATGTTCAGGGGAAAAGCTGGTCATTAGCCTTGTAATGGATGACGTCTCTCTCAGCCCCAGAACATCTCGGAATTCAATTGCGGAGATTAAAGGCAGGGAAAAGGCCGACAGAGTGGTTGTCCTTTCGGGTCATATTGATTCGTGGGACGTGGGCCAAGGTGCAATGGATGATGGCGGTGGCGCATTCATTTCCGCGGAGGCTCTCGCTCTCCTTCGCTTCCTTAACTTGACACCCCGCCGTACTCTTCGGACAATTCTTTGGACGTCCGAAGAATTCGGGCTTATTGGAGCTCAGCAATATGTCCAGCAGCATACAAATGAATTAGATAAATTTGATGCCGTTTTCGAGTCCGACATTGGCACATTTAAACCTTTGGGTCTTGACCTGGCAGGCTCGGAAGGTGCAGGATGCATTGTCAAGGAAGTTCTTCAGCTGCTAGAGCCCATCAACGCAACCACATTCAGAGCTTCTGACGATGTCGGCTCCGATATTGGCTACTTCATTGAAAAAGGAGTACCCGGACTTAGCCTGAACAATGCAAATGAAAAATATTTTTGGTTTCATCACAGCGAAGGGGACACAATGACAGTGGAGAACTCCGACGAGCTGGACTTGTGCACAGCCGTTTGGGCAGCCACTTCCTACGTGCTGGCCGATTTAAGTGTGGAGCTGCCCCGAAAATAATATTTTTTCCAAAAAAATCCATATATATCCTATAAATCAATTGAATTACTCTGTATAATTTGTTAAAGTCTAATTTTAGTGTTTTTATTGTTTTTATTAAAGTTCTGAGACTTGAAGAATGTATGACTTTTCACATTCCTTTTCAGCCAACTTTAATTTTGAAATTCCCATCATAACTCCCTTGTCCGCAGAGACCGCAGAGGAATTTATACTTTCTACTCTTTTACTTCTCCGGTCACAGAGGCTCCACTCAAGACATTTTGTCTGACATATATTTCCCATGTTTTATAACAAGCAATTTATTTTTTTAAAAAATATATATGCTCTCAACATCAGCCGCGCGCATGAAGGTATTTTCTGTAGCTGAAGCACCGCCCGGAAGATATTTTCACTCATTTTTTAAAGGTGTACCCACATTGCTTCTCCGCTCCCTGCACACATCCCATTCTGGTCTCATACCAAACAGCCAGGTTACTCAATGAATATAAATCATTTAATAAAAATTAGTTTTCCAGACGTGTTATTGTTCCCTGCTGGAGTCCACACCAGTCTAGTAGATGTATTACCTCCTTTCTTCCTCCCTTTCCCCTTCCTCCAGCTTGCTCTTTGTGTGTTGTGAGGGAAGTGCTCCAAGGAAGATGAAAAAACATTTCATTGTTGGACACGGCAAAAAGGAAATGAGCCCTCACTGTCAGGAACAATTGCTGAAGCTATTCATATACCAAACAATATTACATTTTTTTACCGAATATGCCTTTACACGGACCACAGACTCTTTTTGTGACCTGTCTACGTACTTAATATGCATCATTTTTTTAAATGCTCGCTCACACCATCATAATTTTTTATTGCTGTATCTATTATTATGCTCGTATTCATTTTGTAAAATTCCCTCGGAAAAATATTCCATATCTGGTTGTACGCACTATTCCATTTTTAAGAGCGAGACCAGCCCATCTATCGCACCAAAACGAGCTTCAGCCACCGCCACAACACCACACCACCTGCTATAACCACTAATCGCTCCATTCCATCATATCGGTGGACGGTCGAGTACGGAATAATATGCACCAGATGCATGTAGCCAAACAAACTTCAAATATGCTCATGTAATCAAATCTTGATCAGAGAAACGTGTACACTTTAAATGCTGTATAACCACCAACAATAAATTCCAAGATAAGGAAAGTGTTAGCCAACAGGAAAAAAGGAATAAACAAAAATATAAAATAAAGCTGACTTACTGAATGCTAACTTGAAAAAAGGTGAACAAGATAAGAATAAAAAACTGGACCCTAGATTTTCACTACAAAATTTTCCTACATTTTTTATACATGCATAAATGCATATGAAATTTATAAAGAGTAAAAAATAGTAGGAAAAGGCAATTATTAAAAAAGATATTTTTTTTTCTTTCCACTCTTCTACTGGATTTATTCCTGATATGGATGGACATTAGGTACATACAAATTATGTAAAAGCTGCGCCGTTTTTATCTCAGCTTAAGGCTATATCCGCATTTTGTTATAAAACTCTGCATATTTTATTGTTATTAATTACTATTAACAGCAGCCAGAGAAAAAAAAACATTTTTTTTCATTTCAGGTTTTTTGGGAGGAGGGAGAGAAATTAAAAGTTGGAAGAAAAGAAGAAGCTCCTCTGCCATAGGAAAATTAGAGAAGGATGAGGATTAGAGCCAGAGGCGAAGCCCAAAGAGCTAATGAAGAACCGATACGTTTCGTTAGGGCGAGTATAAAAAAGCATTGGCTGTGCATTTTTTAACTTTACACACTCTCTTTATTAGCATACAAGCTTGCAGCAGCATCCTTACAAGTTACAACAATGAAAATTTGAATTGAGAGGAAAGTGAAGATTAAACGAGTAAAAAGATGATTGCTGCTGTGTTGTTTCTCCTGTTATTGCTATTATTGTTAAAGCTTACTATTATGATGGGAGATAAACGCGAGCACTGTGAGCAGCAAGGAGCAAACAGACCAAGCAAGATTAGGTAATCTTTTGGATTGCAGTTTAAAACGAGCAGAGGCAATCCCTTAAAAAACACTGGATTTACTTTATATAACTTGAGTCTAGGTATATATAAGCTTCCCCGTAAAGGAAATTTTTTTTCCTCTGCCATCTCACAAGGAATGGATGATGACGTGAACGAGATAAAAAAGCGATTAGTTAGCGAGATAAGATACATCAGCGTATATAGAGAAAAAAAAAGATGCTGATATTGAGCATTCTTCTTCTCATTTACTTGTAGGGAAAAGCACTCTATAAGGAATATTACCTTTTGCATCCCTTCTCGTAAAAATATGCATTTCTATATACGAGAGGTCTTCTCTTCTTTTTCTTCTTCTCCAGGGAAGAAGATGAAGTATGCGGGGTGAAAACATATATACGCTGGGCTGGATGAGGTTTTTTGTAAGAAATAATATCCCTTCTCAGCTTTGACAGGCGAGAGCGAGAAGTCCACAGTTTATATATATTTTCGAGTTGGCAGGAGAGTAATAAATAGAAAGATTATTACTAGGTATATATGCATCTACCCCGATACTAGCATGAGTTATGTTGCATGTCAGCTTCAGCTTAAAAACGTAAAAAGTTACGTGAAAAAGGTTGTGAGATCCACTGCGTATAGCAACTCCCCCAGTGCAAGGGCTGTGTTTTTCGGGTTGGAGAGTAATAGAAGGGCAAGCTTGTTGCTATTAAACACTAAAAAATTATTATAAATTGTATTAGATCGCTCACAAAAATATTATATCCTCCTCCTTCTTGTATTTTATTTTTCTTACTAGTAAATTTTTTTTCGCAGACCTTTCAGTTCTTGTTCTTTTCTGTGGGACTCTCTTCGTAAATATTTTACTGCCATGTCAGAATAGAGAAAATAAGGAGTCTTCTTTAAAATAAAGGCTTCTTTTGCTCTGTCTGACCTTCCTAATAAGCGGATAAACAATATATTTTTGTTGATGTGTGCGACTTCTGAGTGTAATCAGGTTGCGCAACAAATTGCATTAATATTCAATTCAGATAAAGGGTAAAAAAATTGTTTTGGGAGTTGTTATCGGCCATTGACACTATAAAAATGGGATAATCTTATCCAGTCTAGAAGCCCTTGTCACTTCCCCACTTTAATTTCGAATGTGAGCTTGGAGGAAATTTAGTTAGGAAGGGATGAAATTGATATGTGCCTCTGGAGATGAGGATCAGGACGGAATGGGGTAACAAATTAAAAAAGCTAAAATGGAAAAAAAACTTTTTTTCACTTGATAGGATCCCATCTAAACCTGTCAAAAAATAAGAAAATCTTTTTATATTTGGAGAAGGGATGCTCTTCAGCATGAGTTTTTTACCTGTATTTTTATTAAAAAAGATGAAAGAAAACACTTCAATATCTTCAATCTGTGAGTGAAATGGATAGGTTCTTTCCGAGTATGAGTGGATATATCTATTCTTTATCTTTTTAGGTATACGGAACAAGGTGTTCTATTATTATTTCCTTGTGAGCTGAACAAAAGCGGTCATGTTCGACAAGATCCCACATCTGAAGAAAAATTGAAGGAGAAGGTGACCGTTCTGGCAAAGGCGTAGACTGCCAGTAAACTTCTAACTTGTAGTAGTGTGGCCCGGTTTCTAATAGGATTTCATTCTTCTTCTTTTTGGCCTTTTTTCGAGAAGAGGAAAGGAACACTCGTTTTTTGTCCTTTTCAGACAACACGACTTACTCACAGTCCAAGAAGCAAAGTATAAAAACATTTTTAATTTTGTTTAGCTACGGCTACCCGAAAAGGTCGAAAGTTTCCTGCCGGTCACACACACAAACTTCTATTTCGTAATAGAAAGGTCAACTCCATTTTCTCCGAAATGGATTGGCAAAAAAATCGCTGTGCTGGAAGGAGTAAAGTAGCATAAAAAATCCATTTCATTTCTCTCTCGCNGCTGTGCTGGAAGGAGTAAAGTAGCATAAAAAATCCATTTCATTTCTCTCTCGCATCATCAGCATTATATTAAGTGAAATGGCTGAAAAATATCCAAGAAAAATAGTGTTTGCCCTGAACCACTCATCCTCATCTTATTTCTGAGTGGAGAGGGAGTAAGGTACGGCGGGCTATTTCATATTAGAAAAACAATTCATTTATTTTCTTGTTATTTTAGCCATTTCACAACCCAGTACGCACTACCTTACTTATACTTTCGAGTAAAGTAGGGGAGTGCGGAACTAGGCACGTTTCCCCATATTCTCAGGCCATCATCCCGAACAAAGAGGCAGTTTGTAGCTACACAAAGTTAAACTTGTATAACATGTTAGGTTTCTTGGTGAGTAATGGCGAAAAATGAGATTTGAAAATAGGACTGGAAAAAATGGAATTGGTTTGGTAGTAAGCGCTCAGATGAAAGGAGCAGGCAACCATGCCATGGGAAATTATAAGGTTGCTTGTCCATCTTTGTGTATATAATTCAAAACAGCTGCACCGCACCACAAGTAAACATGACAGCCGTAACGTAGAAAGTCATTTCTTTCTTCAGAACACATTTTCTTACATGAGTTAAGTTTCATTCTCCATGCTATGAAGACTTCAGCCGAATAAGAAGGACTTTTTTTAGGGTTTGGTTTTTACTTTGTATTGGGCCCTCTCTATATTCCTTATTCTCTCCTTCTCCTTCCAATTCTTTTCTGTCAGTCGTTTCATCTCCTCTCCGCTGAAATGAAAAGAAACTGGGAAAAGAAAAAAGGAAAAAAAAAGTTGCCTAGTCAAGCTCCTTCTCTGTTCATCATTCTCATCCTCATCTCCCTTCAAGAATTATTAAGCCTTGAAGAAAATGTGAGAATTGTTGAAGTGAAGAAGGAAAAAGTGCTTGGATACTCTGCTTGCTGCAACTCTCGGCTAATAATGAGGATGATGTTTTTCTTGTTCGGTTAGCGAGAGGATTGTGTTGCATTATGAATTGGATGTTGGAGGAGTAATATTACTTCACTTCAAGAAAATGATTGTTCTTATAGAGCAAAAGCGAGTCAAAAGAAGTTTTATGGACGGATGGACAGTTTGATGGGCATTCTTCTCCTTTTCTTGTTTTTACGTTTTGCCCTTCCTTCTTTCCTTTTTTCCTTGCTATAAGCCCAGCATTCAACATTCATCCTTACCCTCTTCTTCTTCTTCTTCTTCTTCTGGAAAAGGAGAAATTCTCTTTTTTTTCTAAGCTTAGCATTTTATGTTTATGCCGTACCTACCCCTTCTCATTTTTCAACCCTCGTTCTCGTCCTCATCATTTTTTCGTCTTCCTTCCCATATAAAGAAGGAGAGCATATAAGAGTGCTCACATGAGCAGGAACATTTTATTATTTTCAAAGACTGTGTGCATAGTATCCAGTTTCATTGTGTGCCTTCTACTATTGAATTTTAGCTACACATTTTTCGAAGGTGTTTTCGCTCAAAAAAGAGTATGCCTGTATAAGAGTAAAATGCACCAGCTAAAATATAAAAAAAAGTCTTATGCGTGAAGAGTGGAGATGGTGGAGGAGGGGATGAATAGCTCATTTTTCCCTTGTTGTGTTTTCCACAGAAGACTTGAAGTTGCTTCTAAGTTGCTTCTCCGCTGCCTTTTTTCATTAGCTGAATAGTAGCGTGAATGCAATGCATATATGTGTAATATTTCTTATAAATATCTTGCAATGTTATATGGATGTGTACCTGGTAAACACGTTTTTCAGCCTGAAAAATATTCTGAAATTTGATGTTTTGTACTCTTAAAGCAACCTCAACAATCCTACACCACTTTAGTCTTTGCATGATGCTTAGCCAAGATCCATGCAGGTATGCTGATGCATGTGATACTCTCAAAACCGGGCTGGTTGTCAGTTTTCAGTGGACTTTTCACTATTTGAAAAATATTTTTACTGGGGAGTTATCTAAGAAGCCGTGACCTGTGACACGCGAAATAGCCAGCTTCTGAGGATAAGCGAAATATATTGTGTGAAGAACGGATAAAAGAGTTGATAAGTTAAAGGTACAAGTGTGCCTAGTGGAGAATTAACGTGTTCATGATATGATAGCAAAATCAAGAACTGAATTAATAAAGATAAGCTTATGTGGAAAAGAGTGAAAAGATGGAGAAGTGAATTTTTATTTTAATCTCCGTCGAAGGACTTAAGAAACACTGTTCCAGATACAGTTGAGAAAAAAATTGAGGACACTTTTTTTGATAAATTTTGTATTCGGTGAGCGTACTTCTAAAAAATATAGTGTTTTTGTGTGATTTCGTAATAAACGTGAGCAGGGAAAATAATAATGACAAGATAAAAAATGGAAACCACAAATTTTAAGCAATTTTTTCATTGCATTAAACTGTTCAGCAATGGCTGATAATAATAATCATTACGGGAACCAATGTCCATGTAGCTGGAATTGGAGAATAAAAAAAGAGTTCCGTGGAAAACGGTAAGCAACCAATTTCACTCTAAAAGGAAAATTACATGTTTTTAGATAAATAGATTTTCGAAAATGGACAGTATGCACCATTTATAATGTTTATATATGACGATGATAATATATCATCAGAGATGATTTCATGTTGGCGATGCGAGATGTGATGTTAGATCAAGTAGAATGTCTGGGTAGGATCAGGCTAACCTCAGAAAAAAATCAGATTTTGTGCTTGGTCACTGTATAAGTACTCCTTAGGTGGAGACCGTAAGAATAAGGAGCGAGAAAGGGAATGTATTCCGATTCTGGAGAAAAAAAATACTCTCGCCAGGGTCTAATTTCCAGATATGAAATTTGTGAAACGTGATGCGTGCACGGTGTGGTGTGAGAGATGGGATGCTCTATGGAATTGGATAAGATGGGATAATGCCCTGTTCGTGATCTTCCTTTGGTAAAGTGAATTAGGAATTAGGACGTGGGTGTTATAGGTCTTCCGAATATCATAAAAATGCATGGTTTCTTCTCAGTAGCCGTAAAAGTAATCCGAGTGAATTAGAACGAATCCAAAATGAAAACGCAAAATATCCTCTGAAAATATTAGGCCGGAATATTAAGTTCCGTAATAAAAGTTGAATAAATTTTTGATGGTTTTGTAAGAAAAATGGGTCGAGAAGAGAGATATAGTATTATTTATTATACAAAGTTTGTACAGTTAGTCTCATTGTTGTTTATTTGAAGCAGCAACAATGAAAGAATTTTTTTGTGTGGGAAGCAAAACAATTTTCCGATGATACCCTTCCATAAACTGTTTTTACTGCTCAGGTCGAAATCAAAATGTCGAAGGACACCGTTTTTAATTGTTTGTAAATCTGCGATTCACCACGCTCTCCTTAGGCAACATCCTATTATAATTCCTAATCCCAGCTCAATTCATTTATTGCCAAGAGTCCTGTTAGAAATTGCTATTCATCTCGTGTCCTTTCCTCATTGTCACCCTCTTCTGAGGCTCTATTCAAAGGAAAATAGTAATAATCAATCACTTGAGAGTCTTGAGAGAGGCAAGTGTTCACAAACTAAATTTTATATATTTTTGGTATGGTTCTATTCAGCAAAGCGATTGCAATCACTGCCCTTGTCCACTTCCTTAGAAAAAATTTGGTTGAGCTTTGGGAGCTGGTCACACGCGATACCCAACGAGGGAATAACTAGTCTAGCTTGCTTGTCATTTTACAAGTTGACAAGTTGATGCGTGATTTATCTTCAGAAATTTTTGATGTATGAAGGATTTTCGTGGTGTTTACAAGGGACCAAAATATAATTTGATACCATAAAATAGACAACTGTCCTTTTGCGCCTCTTCCCACTTCCCACCAAACCAAATTAACAAATACTGAGTTTTAAGTCCGCACAACGCAGTTGACACTGTTCAATTTTGAACATACGTGCCCAGCTGCACGTTTTTGACTGTGTGTCGGTAGTATTTTACAAGTTGACAAGTTGATGCGTGATTTATCTTCAGAAATTTTTGATGTATGAAGGATTTTCGTGGTGTTTACAAGGGACCAAAATATAATTTGATGCCATATAATAGACAACTGTCCTTTTGCGCCTCTTCCCAATTCCCACCAAATAAACAAAAACTGAGTTTTAAGTCCGCACAACGCAGTTGACACTGTTCAATTTTGAACATACGTGCCCAGCTGCACGTTTTTGACTGTGTGTCGGTAGCAATTTATGAATTTTGTGTAATAAAAGTATTTTCATATTTATGGAATTGGTTGCGCATCCTCACTACACACTGCATTGGATGGATATAATATAGACACAGCTGTACCAGTATCTTCCACTTTTCCCAACAAAGAAAAAAAGGCTTAGATCGTAGCAAAGTATTGTATTGGCGTTTAATAGCTATGGTGTGCTGCTAGCAATAACAATACAACAACAAAAGACTTTGAGCTGTCTTTGAGTTTCGCCGATTGATACTTGACAGGGATACTTTAAGAAGGAGCTCAAGGGAAATAGCTACAAACTTTTTTTTTTCTTTCTTTTATTGTTAGCGTGTACATGGGTAGTAAGCAGAAAAGGGAATTTTCGTTTTATTTGGATGGTCGGACACATCAACTTTGTCATTTTTCTTTTACTGTTCCCCGTTCAATGTTCACGCTCAAGCCATTTCCTTTTTAAAAAAAAGTACTTCAAAGAGAGAAGATATAACGAAGAAGCTGCCGTTTAATACTCCGAGAAACTGCAGCAAAAGCAAGTTTTTCGAGTTGGATTTTGGATTTACACATCATTGGCCTATTGTCAAATAGCTTCCATCTCGGTATACAATTTTTTTCTTTCTTCTGCTGTCACTCAGAGCAAGAAAAGGAAAAAAACTCCTAAAATAGAGTTTAAAACTGAATATAAAATTATATTTTATGTTCTTTCTGCTCATCTCCCATCTGGATTTTTATGGAGTGAAGGGTTATTTTACGTTACAAATGAAATAATATTTTATTTTTGCCAGGTGTTCACTTACTCCTATCGTCCCTGAAAACTAATCTTCACACGAACTTCGAAGAGCAGGTAGCTGCGCATACGTAGGTGTGAATTATCTTATCACATCCGTTTTGTCTAGCATGCTCGTATTTATTAGCAATTCTGGGATAATTATGCCATAAGGCTAATCTCAATCTTTCCAGATTGAGATAAGCTAATACAAGCCCGATAATAATGTGTATGAATGCGCACACCTCCCGACTCGCACCCATACCATGTCTCATTATTCCCTCCTTAAACCAATCCCATTCAATGGATAAAATTTAGATTGGATTGAGCTACCTACCTAAAAAGCAATCTTATTTTTTTCTCCGTTTTCATCTTTTTATACAAGCAGTAGCAACAAGTAAAACAGGAGATTTGAAGAAGTAATCAAGAGAAAAAAAAGAGATATGCATTTTGTAGTTTCCCGAAGCGCTCATGATCATCACCATTCTTTTCCAACCTGCTTACCCTGCTCAGAAGGAAACTGCTTTTTTTGCCTCGTCAGTTTTCTGACCTTATAAAATATTCCTCTCTCAATTTGACTTGACCAGCATATCATCCTCGCAGCAGCACGGCGAAAGGCAAAAATATCTGTGATGATGCTGTGCTTTTAGATGATGGAAATATCTAATCTTTGCGTACTCTTTTTTAAAAGAGGACAACAGTTTTCCTCCTGATATGGCTTTTTTCTATCTCTCCCTGGTAAACGGGAACAAGTCGTTTTCATTAACTTTTTTTTACCGAGAAGCACACATACCGAGCAGCTCATATAATGTTATCGCCTACCCTAAAGCCTCTTCCTTTCTGATATGGTGTTGGTATCTGTTGTGTGGCTTGTTTGTCTGTTGCTCACCAGCAGAACCACTACCACCACCAGTTCCAAAAAAAAATTATGTACCCTTTGGCACTATTCATTATTAGCAGCTCTATAAACCAGGTGGATGGAGTAATCTTATATGTGAGGGAATGAATACACACATGAATTGGTAAACTTGTAATAAGATAAGATACAGTAATAAATGGGCTTATATAGGAAAATCACAGCATAAAATATAAAGTGCAGTATTAAAGGAGCGAGACAAAAAGGGAATTTTGTTTTATATTATGGATAAGAGAAAAAAAAAGACAGAAAGGCTCGAGTATAAGAATAAGAATGCAGGAGGGAAAACTTTTTTTGAAGAGGCTTCTTTATACCTTTTTGAAAAACACAATAGAATTCCAAGTTCGGTTGAAGAAGGTGGTGGTGGTGGTAGTGACGGTGGTGGTGGCGATGAGAAAAAAAAATGAAATGTGCATTGTGTGTGCACCTGAGTTGGATTTGGATTTTACGTGTGAGATTCATTGCATGATGATGCAGGTGGTGAGGTGAGAGAGGAAGGCTGTTTGGAAAATTCAGGTAATGAAATGGACAAGAGCACAATGGGATTCTTCTTCATTTTCTCTAAATCCACCCTCAAGCTATGCTACTACTGAGAATAAAAAAGTAATTTTTTTCTTAAGGAGAGAAGGGCCGAAGGAGTAGATGTGTACTAGTAAATACAATTTTTGCTCAGTGCATTGTATAGAAGCGCATTGTTAAAAGAAAAGGTATAAAAGAAATGGAAAAAGGTTCTTGAAAAAAGTCTTTCCCACTGAGAGGGATAAAGTTTTGAGCTACGGTCCACGTCCAGTATGGGATGCCGGTACCTAAAATCACGGAAGAGCTTGTAGGGAGATATGATATTAGAATTTACAATGTTGGGGAGATAAAAGTGCAACCAGATAATGGCCGGTTGTGTATCTATGGAAGGATAATGCTAGAGGAGCAGTGCGTGTCAGTAAAGTGAATGATATGTTTTTTTTTCGTAGGCATGTGTGATTGCAGAGGGTCATCATTATCATCAAATATAATAGTGTATAATTTAAGAAAACGCCAAGGTGTCTGCTAGGGTCACCAAAATATTGGAGAAAAAAGGCTTTTCCAACTGTTGGATTTTTAGTTTCTTTCACAGGGATTATATGAACACTTGCATATTGATTGATGAAAAGAAGAAAAAAAATGGTGGGAAGGGAGATTAATTTTTGTGACTTTTGGGGGAGCTCTCTGTCACGAGACTGGGAGTCTTCTGCTGACCGTTGTAGTGAGAACAGTGAGAATTTCTCTAACTGTGACTGTGACCATCGTCAAAATCAGTTTGCTACGTGAACTTGGTTTGTCATCAAATTCACATGCAATCCATCTTCGTTTGAGTAAGCGTGAACAAATAGTTTTAAATTAATTAGACGACGTTAAAATCCGGAATCACGTTTAATTTTCTAAGCGGAAAAGCCAAGTGGTAAGGCACAAAACTTGAATTTAAACATAAATTAAGTGCATAAAATTCTGTCTAAATTATTTTTGGAAATACTTCTGAGAAGCTATTATGACTAACGTCTTCTAAAAGATGGAGACAACTGGCTAGAAAAAAAATTACGTAGTTTTCGCATACTTTTCCCTCTCCAGATTTGTCATGATCACTGCTGACATTGATTGAATGAAAACAGTGACACTGTTTTTTATATTTAGTGGACTTTAATATGGAATCTTAAAAGGTGAAGAAAAGCATCAGATGACATATTGCTCTCTTGGGATAGTAGCACTCTCTCTCTAGCACCACACTCCATCTCACATTTTTAAACTGCGAACTTACGAAGGGAAAAATATATTAGGCAGTTTATCTAAATAAAGTGTTCTGAGTGACAAGAAGCCTGCTCGTAGCCGTATCATGAGTAGTGTCCTGAATCCTCCAATTTCTAATATGGGAATACTTGACAACAACAATTTTTCATCGGATGCTGTTTCACTAATAAAAATAGATGGAGATGTGCGATTTTTTGCACAAAACACAACTATTTTTTTTAAAGAGTGCTGTGCTTTTGAGAAAAGGATATTTTTTCTACCTTACACTGCTTCAAAGATAACCTTTTTTTGGGAACGAGATTTTATATCTTTTGTGTTGGCGTAGGTTGTAGGTTCTATAAAAGGGAGGGTAGCTTTTTTCTAGGTTTGTCATGTGGAGTTCTGAGAAGCATTTTTCAAAATGCTATTTTCGATCAGAGCAGAGCCACAAGCAATCTTTCTGTGTCTGTGGTAGCAACACAAATACTAGACAACATCCCACCGCATCTTACACCGTGACCGTGCTCCTTCTCACGTAATGAGCCTAAAAGCTCTAAACTCGTATGTGAATTCGTCACACCACTCTTTCTCGTGCCAACCGAGAAAAGTTATGAAACTAATCTGAAAATATCAGATACAGTGGCAGATTGCAGAATGTAGGATCCTACTCCAAACGTAATTAAATTAGCCAAGTGTACACCGTTAAAAGTATATATTTTTTAAAAAAAGAAACCGCATAAAAAATGGCGACACTTTTGCAGTCAACTGCGGGAAAGCAGTAGACCCGAGTAGACGCATTACTTTTCAGTCACAGATTCCTATTTTTCAGTCACATGACACTATACCATACCACACAGCACTTTCATGTCTGAATCCA
>JAHZND010003386.1:0-12659 GCA_027744115.1 Acrocyrtus sp. NNG-2020 | reverse complement strand
CTCACCGTTCTGCCTCTCGTATAATGTTCCTGTTTTGAAAGATGGAACGTACCAAATAAACGTGAAGGCACTGGAGACAACTTACACAGAGTCGAGACGCCGATATTTCACAATTGTATTTAATGACGTAGCGATATTCAGCGACATTGATTTGGCGCTTCTCACAGGAGACAAATGTCAGGCTGTAGAGTTCTCGCAGAACTTTAATGTGATGAATAATGGAAACGAAATGATTATCAAAGGTTATTCAGGAGGATTTCTCGTCAAAAACCGACAGGCTCTCCTCTCATTTTGCCCTGGAAGTTGTACGGAGTTTGGAGTGGATTTGGGATTTGTTGTAAGTGCATTTAGTGTACAGCAAATGACCGATGAATCACCAACTGTAGTTACTGAAAAATCTACTCCACCGTTAACGGCAAAACTTTCACATTCAAGTACAATCACACAAACGATCACAGCTACACCAAACCCAACACCGAAAATAGTTCTGCCACATTCTCCTCCCCCAACTCCATCATCTACTACTACTACTACTACAACTACTCAAGGACCCACTCCATCTCTAATATCAACCACAACAGAGGAACCTGAAGGCTGCTCGAAACACAAAACGAGATGCGAATGCGCTCACCAGGAAAACTGTATGATTTATACAAATAAGACCAGATTTGGAGACAACTTCCGCTGTACTACAGTAGTTCCGTGTGAGCAATTTAGTCATAATTTGATGCATGTGGTAATCCACTTCTACACTAAATATAAGCAAATGAGACTGAATATAGTATAGTATAGTAACTAGTAACACGTCAATTTTGGTTAGATTGCAACCCAAATTTCTTTCACGAGTACGAGTGCCGAAGAAATGGCTCCTTTTATGGACTTGGACACTCTGTCTGTCTCTATACGAGTAGTACGGCAGCAGCCGGAAATTGCAAAAGAGACTTTAGCGATGGCGCTATATTTGCGATAAATCTTAATGGATATGGCTACATGGATTCGAATGGAATTTGGTTTAAAGGTCACAATGACACTATGAGGCAGTTCGAATCTTGCACAACCACAGGGCAAATTAAATTTCAGAATGCCCAAAAAGATGGAATTTGCCGCTTGGCAAGGCCATACAAGCGCAGAACAGAAGGCATTATAATAAACTACCGTGGTGACATGACAAAGACTGATATTGAGAAACTATTGTTCGGCTACATTTTTGGATCGGATGCAACGAGAAATCCAAATTACTGCTTAGAGTTCCCTATCCCACTTATCCGGGATGGATTATATGAGCTGAATATTAAATGCGTGGAAATGGCTTGTGAAGCGAGGGGTTTGAGACAGTTTGACGTTGTCCTGAATGAACGACTGATATTCTCGCAAGTGGATTTGTATCGGTTGGCAGGACAAGCTTGCATGGGAGTTGATCTGATGGCGAACTTCCGAGTTTGGAATGACGTTAAGGTTATCGACTTCCTCGGGAGAGTTTACTCTGCTCCGATAACGGACAAGCAGTTAAAGCTAAAGTTCTGCTACTCCGAGTGTACGAGCGTGTATGGAAATTTGGATCCCAATTATATAGCATCAGCATTTTCTGTTGTGCGGTTAACGGGATTGTGTACGCACAAATAAAAATATACTAATCTTATGCGTGGTTACTAGTAGGCAACCCCAAGATTCCGTTTTGGCACATTTTTTTGGAAGGGATTAGTGCATAGAAATGACATTTTTTAAAAATTAGTATATAAAATCACAAAAAATGGGAAACCTCATGATAAATCGTTTCCGTTTCTGCTAATTATTAAAGCTGTTTCGTTGGAAATAAGGAAATGTTATGTTATGAAATGTTACATTTCCTAATAACGATTTTTCCTATAGGTTGCTCATTGGTGATTTTGTGTAGCTCTTTTCCTCGCATATTGTCCGGGTGATTGCATTTGGACTGATTTTTTTTACATAGAAAATTTACTTAGAAACCAGGAATATTTTTCTTGGGTTCATTACAATAAATGTAATATGAAACATTCAAAAAATAAATAACTCATAGTTAATTGGGCAATTTTTGAGCGCGCCTCGCGAAATATCGTCTGCTAATTTGTAATTGCCCGGACAATATGCAAGGGAAAGGACAATACTAATTTTTTAAAATGTCATTTTTATACAATAATCCTTTTGAGAAAAAAAGTGCCAAAATACAATCCACGGGCTACCTATACGTAACTACGTACTATAACCCTTAATTTGTTAGAATGTTTGACATATTCCTGAATGGCATATCCGTTAACTACTTCCAGACCAATTACCAAATTATCCACCTACGAATGTTGATCCGGAGGACCATGAACATAAGAGCTACCTTCACTGACTTATGTCCAAATATCTTTCACGATCTGTGGACCTAACAAGATTATTTTATTACATTTTAATAATGCTGGAAGATCAGGATGAATAAAAATGGCCGTTGACTATTTATTAAGATATTTAAGGCTTCAAGAGAAGATTCAATTTTTGTGAGAAGGTGCATCTCCGCATCTGCAATAGTGTGCAAACATCTTAACTGTTGATAATAATTTATTCAGAGCAGTCGAATTAACTCCGCGATACAATACTTTACCTAGTAGTAGTACATATATTTTGTGTCTGCATCTGTGCCTCTCTCATAGAGAGTCTCATTTAAAGCAGGACTCCGTTATCAAAACTTTACATTCATATGTTAGCGACGACCTTTGTTCGCTTACCTAGTACTTCTAGTTCGTCTGTTTAAAATTGGGGAAAAAGACCGGCTGGACAGGAATAACAGTTTCATTTTACGGAAAAGCATGTTGAAAATGCTGAACTAGAGTCCGTGTATGCTCAGCGTATCACAGAATAATTTACTGAACGTGCGGTAAGCTTAGTTTGTGCTAGGTTTGTAAGAAATTTTTATCATCAGATGTTCTTTCAAAACGTGGATTTTGCATTAGCTTGTAATATTGTAATGAATTAAAAGTGATGCTCAATAGAAATTAAATATTGCTTTCAGCTTACAGGTTTGCATTATAAATAACGCACCAAAAGAAAAAGATTCGTAGCAAAATTTATTTTCCAAATCAAGTTTATGGCTAACCCATAACATAAGCGTCCAAATATTTTTTGTTTTTAATTTTTTAGTATGTCGAATCAAGATGTTTTATATCCTCTACTACGTTCTTTGGTTATTGGCTGTGACCGGGATCGAGACCTGCCGGAGATCTTTGTTTCATTGAATTTTCCAAGCCTCTGAGTTAGGATGTAATCATCCAGTGCTTGACCAAACGGATCTGTGCTGTTTTCTAGTGCTAATTTCAAATAGACAAGATTAGACAAGAATGTTATGAATGTCTGCTATTTATAAATATACATTTACTTGCCTTTTGGATCTTTCAGTCGAATGACAGAGAAAGCTGACAATATATAATTGGGGTCTTCTAAGTTATAAGCCCTTCCAGATAATAATGCCTCCTTGTGGCACTCGGAATAGCAAAATTCTAGCAAGGTACCATTCCCTGGCTGAGCCAAAGGAGCCTCAGAGAATGCTCTTAGATAATTAATCCTCGTACGGTTGCCCCTTACCACAAAGTTGATATTCAAATTAATTACGGTACAAGGTGCTCCTGCCAATTCAGTTACATCCACCTGAGTAAATATTGCCCTATGGTTCAAGACTACGTCAAATTGCCGACGTGCTGGAGCGTCACGTGCCATGTCCGCTGTTTTTATATTAAGTTCATACAGCCCATCTGCGTATATAGGAATAAAGTATCCCGCACAGTACTGTTCTGTAGGGTTTCTTGTTAAATCGGAACCGACTGCGTATGGATAAATAAGGTTTTCAATTTCTAATCTAGTTAATTCCATTCTAGAATCCCTTAAAAAGGTCCTGTTTTTCGTTTTGGTGCCCTTAGGGTAATAACGTCTACTCCATTGCTTGCAGATTCCTGCAAGAATTAAACTCACAGTCATTAGTCCATTATCATGAAAATGTGGTTTGCTATTATTTTAAACATTTTCTTCATGCGTTCATACCATCTGTAAATGCATTATTGAACACAGTTTTGCTTGAGTATGTTAAATTGGTACGACGAATCTCAGCATCCGGTGTTTGTGTGGAGTGGGGTCTATAAGTTAATCCGCTTATGGCTACTGAAACACCTTCAGTCATGTTTGAGCCAAAATTTATTGCCGTGTAGTTGCTACCGGGGTACCTTTCGCAATCAAGATCTTTGGCCACTAATTTATTGGAGTTGCAAATTGCATTAGTAACTGAGTAGAATGTAAACGCTCGAATGCATTCCAGTGTCCAAAAATCCGGATTTTCACAAGCTGAAGTACATAAGAAAGAAAGTTTCAATTAGTGCTACACTTGTAAATGCTACCCCGAAACTGGTGAACGCAAAGGTTGGGTTAACTCCAATCGTTAACTTTTTGGTTACATAGGGGTTGTCATTAAAACATTGTCCTTAGTTATCTACAGCTGTATAAATCCATTAATAACCTTTAAACAACTGTAGATAACCAACAGTTCGCTTTTTCAAAAAATTGTCTTCGAATTCATACTCCACGCATCTTGTTAGTTGTTAAAGACAACTTATGCGATCGGTCTTGTCTGTCTGTCCGTCCGTCCGTGTGTTTGCGCTCAAATTCAAAACGGAAGTGCCAATTTTGCTGAAAATTTGCACGTCCGTTGAAGAATTCACGACCTCAAAAACATCTTTATTTTGAGCCCATTTGACCTAAGGGGGCGATCCGAGGAGGTCATGAACAGGTAGGTATTGCATATAGGCAGTGTGGAGATCATAGGTTTGAATCCTGCCTTGGAAATATCCTTTTGCCCTGTTAATTAGCATACTACTAAGGAGCAAATGGTGTTTCTATGCAAATTAGATGTAGAGAATCTGATCTGAAAATCTGAAAACGCCTAGTTATATGTTGACACAAAAGGTGAATTTCTGCACCATCTACATGAGGATATGAGAACTAATATGTGTGCAGGTGGCGTGTAAATCAATTTTTGAGTTGAACTGGTTAACCTAAATCCCGTCAGATGGCGTGGAGGTCTATATGCTGAGATAATTAAGGTTGCATCCGTCTATTCGTCTGTTTGTCTGGTTTCTATGACTGTTTTTTAAAAACCTTTCTGTTGCAGTCCGATTACTAGGGGTAATTTGCTTTGCTTATTTTGTTTTCCTTGTGGAAGCTGGTTGAGTAGAAATTACTGCAGACACAGGCGTATCTTAAGTCGCAAATGTTAAGCAAATGCAAAGTGTTTGTTCGGTGATTGTGTTATTGTTCTTGGCGGAATTACCTTTATAGGTCTGAGGTCAATCTATTAGTTGTCTAATTTGTCTTTAACAACTCGGATGTACCGTTTCGGTATATCCGATTTATTTACAAAAAACATGTGGCAAATGTCATTTTCTACCCAAAAAAGTTTCGTTTCAAATGGTTTTTAACGGTAAACCGTTGTCTATTTTTGCGAAACCGACAACCTACACATTGGACTTGTGCCGACACAAGGCTTCGTTTTTACAGTTATGGAAAACGGTTTTCCGGTTTTTAGAGGTCAGGGGTTCATCAAAGGAATAGAACCCAAACTACGCCTTCGATTTGTAAAGGTGACACTTCACATTACTCCCAACTCAAAAAAACCTTGCGGTAAGTTTTATCTGCCAACTGTAAATCCGGTTGTATACTTTAAGAATTTGCCCGTGAGAACTTTTTCTTAAGTTGATAATTACACGGAAGGCCTATCCTGCAATGTTAATAAATTCGCATTCGCAATCCAATTCCGAAAGTATACACTAGGCTTAATATATATAATATAAGCTATTGTAAGTCACTTTTGTGTCCAAATATGAA
This sequence comes from Acrocyrtus sp. NNG-2020, assembly GCA_027744115.1. Taxonomy (NCBI): domain Eukaryota; kingdom Metazoa; phylum Arthropoda; class Collembola; order Entomobryomorpha; family Entomobryidae; genus Acrocyrtus; species Acrocyrtus sp. NNG-2020. The sequence goes on along the minus strand of JAHZND010003386.1, from coordinate 6,791 downwards.
TCTTTGGGAAGTGGGAGAGTGACTTCCTTGCAAGCCGTAAATGACAACTCTCCATACCACTCTATTTATTTGTTACATGCACCGCAAAGTGGGCAAGTTGACATCCGGATAGAGCGGTTTTGCATTCATGCGACATCGGAGCACGCTGTGCCGTCGTTGTGGCGCATATAACAAATGAATAGGGCAGTATGTATTTAGCTTTGTTAAGAACTCACTATGCCTTTTACTAATGCAGTCAAACTGGTTGCCGTCCCCAATCTTCCTTTTATCAACAAACGGGATGCACCCTTGAAGTTTGCATTCACAAACATCGTGATTCCACTGTGAGCAATTTTTAGCATCAATGGTATATATCCCGTTATTTGTTGGACATTAAATGCCGTTACAACGAATCCTATATCTACATCTATCTGTTGTTGCAGGAGTTCAGTTTCCGCTTGACAAAACGACAGGAGTGCACTCTGATCATTTACAGATATCGTTTCCGAGAATCCCTTAATTATTCATCTCCGTCCCTTGTTGCATTACACGAAAATTTTGGGAGAAATCTACCGCCTTGCATTTTCCTTTCGCTAACTGCACCAAGTCGATATTCGGGAAGATCTCCCGATCTTGGAATTTGATAGTGAAGTATCTCTTACCCTCTTCTTCATATTTTGGTTCAATTGCCTTCACATTAATCTGGTACAAACCGTCAGTTAAGTCCGTAATAGGATAGGAGACGCAGAAGCCAGGTGTCGGAGGTTTAGACTTTTCTACATACATAAATGTCTCGTACAGCGTAGAGTCTCTTAAGCCAACACCCTGAATACTGCTACACCCTCCTCCATTGACACTAACACTTGTATTTCCTAGTGACCCTAACCCCATAGGATCAATAGGAGGAACTAGCGAAGAGTCGACGTAAACTATGCCCTTATCGTCAGTGTGGTTGTTACCGTTTTCATTAACAGCCACATGGATATGTGCATCATCGCATTTTGCTATTAAAAGAAAAGTTTGCTTAAAGAACTGTCTTGCTAGGAGACAGGTTAGATTAATTATGTGAGTGTGAGATAGTTCTCCAGTACTAGTACACATTACTTACTAGCTACACCGTTGGCTGGATTTTTGCAATATTTTCCTCCAGATCCGTCATAACTTAGTGGTAGATACTGACATTCCGATCCCTTGTCAGCATCCAGCTGTCCACAAGTGACGTCTATGGATATGCACCTTCCAGTTCTGGAATCATATTGACAGCCAAACAACAAGCAGTCTATCTTGCTGCNCTTGCTGCCATCCGCAATACTACAGCCAAATGGTTCGTCAAAGTCTCTAATTTTCAGAATGTGGAGCCCACTCACAATAGACTCCAAATCAGGTTTATTACAGGACTGAGTCGTTCTGCAAATCCTAATGTTAATAGTTGTCCCCTTTGGCGTTCTCACTTCTTGTACTGACTGGCTGAACCCATCAGCGGTTACTAAACCATTTTGGATTTGAAATTTGCTCATAATCTGAATTCCTTTGCAGCTCCCGCCCGCAGCAGCAAACACGTTGAAGTCGTCTAAAATCTTGATCCCAGATACGAAAACGTTGAATCGCTGAGAGGTGCAAGAATAAAATAATAGAAATTACCAATAAAATTATATTGAAAGTTTCATTATTTTTTTAATTCGATCACTCCATACTCTACTGTCAGTAGCGGTGCGCCTTGTCTCCAGTGCCCTGATGCCAAGTTCATACTCTCCAGCTTTCATATTCTCCAAAGGAAATGTTAAGCATGTATTATTCCCTACCACTGCGGTATAATACAGTGGCTTATTCATCTTCAGTATTTCTCCGCAACTCCCTGATTTTTAAAAGCTTATTTTACTTCATAAATTCAATTTCAGCAACGACAACCAAACGTAAGCAACAAAGCAACCTTTGTCTATTACTTTGAATTGTTCTATAATCCAGTTCTCCGCAACTCCCTGATTTTTAAAAGCTTATTTTACTTCATAAATTCAATTTCAGCAACGACAACCAAACATAAGCAACATTTGTCTATTACTTTGAATTGTTCTATAATCCAGAATCCTACTGGATCCACCAACTGCACTGAAGTCGCTGGGAATGCTTCCTCTATAGACTATTTTTCTTTGTTTCTCGGTATGAGTTACTCCTCCTATGTTTATAGCAACTACTGTAGGTAAAGTTGGGCACCGTGCTGTTGACAAGTTGAAAATTACCAAGCATCAAATATTGCAATATTCAAACATTTTTACAGGAACTTGCACTTTCAATACTATTTCCTTACACTCAGTGTCAGTTTGAGGGCAGATGACACCTCCTTCAGAGTACAATGCTCCAGGAGGACTGCATAGTGTGGCTCTTTGTAGAATATTCCCGCAAACTAGCAAAAGGTAATATCCAGTTGAAACTAGGCGTTATTCGCTTTACGCATGGTATTTAAAACGGCCAACTTATTACAACACTGATGCTTTTACCCAAGTTTCTGTGTGTGCATGATTGCGTCTCAATATTCCATTCGCAGTTATTTTCGTGGCATTTACATCTATCGCCTCCGAGCTGTACGCACTGTTCCTCTTCAGTCAGAGGCGCTGGTGCCGCCCCCAACTTTATAACAGAGAATGCTTTCACATTGTAGTTGGGATTCGCATCATTACAGAGGGTAGAAAAGCAGAAAGATAAGTCAACAACCCCTCCTTTGATTTCCACAGGAGCATCTTGACGGCCACTTATCGTTAACTGATTACCAACCACTTCGAATTCAGCGTAAAGGTCCATCCCGGCACAGGCGACATTGACATACGTTACAGGACTTAAATTTTTCACTATAACTGCGTCATTGAGTTTTATGTCGAAGTGCTGCCGAAAAAACACCAAAATACATTTTAATCAGTTTTTTAACGTATCAATACCACTTTTGTGAAATGAAAGAAAAACTTATTTTTACCGCATAAGTTCTCGTCTGCATATTCTGCGTCTCTGCAAGCTTAACTAAAATTTCGTAAAACCCGTCCTTTGAAATTCTCAGCGGGAAGCTAAGACATCCTCCAACCTGCCCCGCACTCTTACTACTATGTACGCCTGATGTGAACAGGGCATGCTCCGATGCGGGAATTTTCGTGATTCGGAAATTCGATATAGGATCCACGTGGGTGCACCCTCCAACTACAAAAGTAAATTTTTACTGCCAGGCAAACAACTACATGAACTACATTACAACATGAAATCTTACAATCGTCACTTTCAATCCGGGTATTGTCAGGATCCTTGTAGCCGGAAGTCACATCGCTTTTGTAGTTAACGCCCCGCACATCCGTGTAATTCTCATTTGTCACATATTTGCCCAATTTGTATGCAGCAATTACTTCCTCTACATGACAAAAGTCACCTACTCCTCCCAAAGAATTCTCGCAAATTACCCCTGCGTCCGCAACGAACGAGTTGTCTCTTAAACACTGTTGTTTTCCGAGTATTGCTAGACAGAAAGCTAAAGAAATGCATGGTATTAGGCCACATGCAAACTTACAATTATGTCTATCTTCAAGTTAAACTAGATAAGTGTTCTTTAACTTTACTTGACGGTGCCCGACATTTTCCATCCAAAAACTCGCACTTGGTTTTCGCACACGCACACTCCTTCTGATTTATGTCTGGAAACTGTGTTTGGTCTATCATCTGGCATAACTCCTCAAGTGGGGGAGGTGTAGATCTAGCAACGTAGAAACCGCTTATGGAGTAGTTCGGATCTTTCTCGCCTCCACAAACACTGATGCTATCTCCGTAACAGAAGTCGAGGGAAATTACATTTCCAGTGATATCGCTTGACACGTCAAGCCCAGCGATCCGAAGTTTTCCAAAGAAAACGCTAAAATTTATTATGACATCCATCCCAACACACTTACTAACGTAGTCGATCATGTCAAATTGAGACAATATTTTTATCCCGTTGAGGAACACATCTTGATACTGTGATACAGAAAAGATTGTAACATACATATAAAGGCTGAATCGTTCAGATATTTAAAAAGGATTAGGCTCTTACAGAAGAGGTGTCGCTGTAATAAACTTCCATAAATTTAAGTCCAAGCTCATAGTCTCCAGTATCACCCACGGGGATGTTGAACTTGAGACAATTACTCGTGCCCCCGTTGTCAGATGATCCGTGCAAGATAGAGTAGTAAATAGCCTTCTCCGCTGTTGTTTTCGAGTCAATGTTCTGGAGGTTCCGGCAATATGAAACATCGCCTGTAGAACAGTAATTAATTAATCAAATTTTAATTTTACTTCAACTCAAATCCATAATTAGAAAATATCTGCTTATAATATAGGTAATAAAAAAATGCAAAACTAAATTTACTTTCAACAGAATTCACAGTGTAATCCCTTTTCAGAGTGGACGTGGATCTGTCGTAATCAATTCCAGTCTCAGGTCTGTATGTTATCCCTCTGGAGTCTTGCGCTATGTCTCCATTGAGATTCAGCGCAATCACTGGATTGCCTAAAACGCATCTATCTGCGCTTGTCACTGTGAAGTTTTTTTAAAATATAGATTGATTTAAATTTGTCACTCAACACAATATGTTAAGTTATTTTTTATCAGGAGTTTTTATAACTGTGGGGAACCTTGTGCGTAGTCAGCAACTTTACAGACTATCCCGTCTTGCGCAACAAAGCTACTTTCCACTTTGCACGGCAGTTCGCCAATAATTTGAGGACATACTATAACAGAAAGAAAATTCATTTATTACTTGAAATGTCACTTTCATTTAAACCAAAAGTTTTTTCCTTTTTCGTCCAACCTTCAATAGCAGCTACGCATTCCTCCGTGCTCAGCTTAAACTGACATCCTTGACTTTTGCAACGACACTCCAAGTTCGTTCCAGCGTTAAGGATCGCATTTCTGCACTTTTCTGCAGGGGTCGTTGGTATAATTTTCTGCACGTAAATACCACTTACAGAGTAGCTGGCGTCAGTACGGCTTTCGTCCGAGCAATCGTTAACGTCGTCCCCGTAGCAGAACGACAGCTTTATTTTATTCACTTCTGAAATCGTAGTGGATCCACTGTAGCCGTTTATGGCGACCTGATTTCCCCTAATGCTAAAGTGGACAATTAAGTCCATCCCATTGCAAATGTCGGTGTATCTCAGAATACTGAATTTGGAGAGAATTAACTTTCCATTTAGGAACACGTTGAAGAACTATATACAATTTTTAAAACGTTCAAAAATATTGTTTTCTAGAAAAAAAATTAATTAATTTTTTAATCTATATTTTGCAAACCGATCCAAACGTGCCAATGGTGCTCACTACATACTCCAAAAATTTGATTCCAAGCTCGTAATCTCCTTCTCCAGCCAACGTTAGGGAGTATTTCACACATTTTTGAGGGTCAATGAACCCATGCTGGCCATGTATATTAGAATAGTATAATTCTTTGTCTAGCTTAGTCCTCTCATTACTTTTTGACGAACAGATTTCTACAATATTTCAAGAAATTAACAGTTACTGTAGAGCTTTGTGTGTTACACTACTATGATAAAAAACTGTAGCATTTCGTACTGTTAACGATAGTAGCACTGGAAGTGGTCCTGAAGGGACCACCATAATGCTCGTAGTCCGATGGAACCTCTTTCCTATAAGTAACTCCGTTCTGATCGGTAATTTTATTTCCAAATACATTTATAGCAAATATAGGATTAAAAGAGCATGCATCGCTTTTATCTGTAAGACAAGTGAAAAAAATTAGAGCCTAACCTAGTTCAAAATCTTTGTTGAATGAATTGAAATAGTTTACAAAATAATCAATTTCACATACCTCCGGGATCCCCAATGGCGCAAACTAACCCTCCAGACACTATGAACGTGTCTTTCCTTATGCAAGTAAACTCACTTATTGCCGCAGGGCACTCTGCAACAGAACCTCTCAACGTTATCCGTGGTCACGTAATTTAACAGTTTTATTTTAACATTTTGCACAACTTTCTTACGGGAATCTGCTGATAAACAGGTGCTGGACTCCAGCGACCACTCACAAGCGGCGTTACCCTTCTTGCAACCACATTCTCCAGGAGTCCCTTGATTACTATTGCGACTGTTGCACAGCCCTAAGTCTGATATTGGCGTATACTTTGCAACGTAAAATGCACTTGCTGTGGGATATCTTGTATTCCTACAAGCTGTTCCTTGCACATCCCCTTTGCAGAATGACAACACGAGGGGAGAGCTCTCTCCAAATGGGATGCCCTCGTCATATCCGTCAATAAAAAGAGTAGGTCCATTAACTACGAAGTGAACTGCAATATCCATTCCATCGCAACGGTTAACATACTGCAAAATATCGAAGTTTGAGAGAACCTTCTTGGTATTCAGGAATACGTCGAAACCCTGTAAAAGAAAAATATTTAATTATGACATTTTAAGAATATTCCAAATGTATAAGTCTTCAGGAAACGGAACTAAAGCCTTTTACGTTTTCTCCTTGCGAGGAAAGATGATGCTCTAAAAATTTCATGACTAGTTCGTAGTCACCATCCCCGTCAGCATCAAGGTTGAACGTGTACGAGAAGCAGTTCCCGTCCGTGCCCAGGTAACTTCGCAGTACTTCCACAGAACTAAAGTAAAGCATTCTGTTCAGTTGCGTTGCCGTATTCGCCCTCCCTCCACATGTTCCTGAATGAATTTTCAAGGCACTTATCAAAACTAGCCCTTTATAAAAATTTGAAATTCTAAACTAAAAAAATATACTCTCAACGTCCGCCATAGAGTGGCGGTATATGTATGGTGCATTAAAGAA
>JAHZND010003385.1:0-16636 GCA_027744115.1 Acrocyrtus sp. NNG-2020 | reverse complement strand
GGCGTTTACACTACCCTCGAAAGCGTCGTTATCATACTGCTGCTGAGACCTCGACGTCCCTGGAATCTGCTCTCGAGAAGATATTAAATTCTGTATGGAGGAAACATCACCATTGCTGTCTTGCTGGACGTCTGATATAGGAAAAGGAAATAGGGACGGCCTCGACCTTTGCAGCGCTATAGATTTCTCAAATTCTGAAGCGACATCTGCCATAGATCGCACTGTATTTGGTGGCGACCTGTTTCTCACAGTGCCCCCTGCCTCACTTCCTGCCCTACTTCCCAATTTTCTCAGAAAACTGGACTCAATCAACCTGGATAAAGATTTTGTTGTACCTTTGCTTACAGTTGTGGAGGGAGTTGCTCGAAAAGAATCAAAAGGATTTAGAGAGGAGTTGTAGACAACATCCGATGTCAATTTTGGAGGGGAACTTCTATCGTAATTGTCATTATCGTGTATATCCAACTCATCCAGTCTTAGACCAAACTCGTCTTCCAGGTCATCCGTCTCCATAAACTTGGGAATGTTAATGTCCTTATAATCCTCCACATTGTCGGGAGACTCGCGAATGTCATCCAGCTCCTTAAATATTATTTTCCCATCGGAGTCCCTTTCCTCTGCTAAATATTCCGCAGAGTTTCTCCAAATCCCTCGCAGAACATTAATTTTTGTAAAGTAGTGGCTATGAAAGCCTTTGTCGAAGGAGTCAATCGCAGACCGAAATAGATGCATAAACCTCGTCGAAAAGTTCCTCGGGGCCCAATCTTCTATTCCCGAGAATTCCTCGAGTTCGTAAAGAAAGCTGCTGACGAAATAGTCTATTGACAGTAACTTGCTTTTATCTTCGGGTAGCAAGCTATCCACTTCCTCCAGCGACCCAATCAGGAAGTTGCTACTGAGAGTTTCATAAAAGCCCTGAGGGTTGAGGGAGAAACTTCCATACATTTTGTACAAGCGAATTATCACGCTGCTTGGGTGAAATAGGGAAATTATGTGACTTTCGGAAGGCCAGAATTGTAGTGTCCATAACGTCTCAAAGCTGGTGGGGAATAGGAGACACCCTTTCAAAAGAGACTCGCCAATTATTAGCATGCCATTATGGTAGAGAGGTATCCTTTCAGTGACATTTGCATTCACTCTATGGTACCCATGCTCGTAAAACAGACCAGGTCTGATGACAATCTCTGTGTCGCCATACGACATGACAATCGAACTTTTCAAGTGATTAACTGTCACCTTGCAGTTCTGTTGTACTAGCTTCGAAGCAAGACGTAGCGTGGGCGTTACCGCTACTTGAAATATTTTACGAACTTCTGAATGACACTTCAAGTCTTTTAGCAAATGTGGTCCAATCAGTTGTACTTTTTGTGGGAATTCGTAGTACTCTGAACCTTCTGAAGCCATTGAAATTGTCTTCTGCTCATCGTCTCCGTCATCCTCATTCTGACCATTGATGATAGCCATAGCTGCCTTTGTGAATGCGGTGGAGAAAGCCTTGAATACTTCATGACTATAGTAGGCTTTGTTCGGGGAGAGGAAAACGTTGCAATCTTCCATTGTTTCAGTTTCCGCATAATTGGCATCTTTCTTTTCAGGGTCAGGCTTCGAATCCTTCGCAGTAGTTGTGGTCTTAGTAGGCTCCGGAGTGTGCACAGGTTTGCAAGGAAGCTCTGCATTTTTTCTCGGCAGGAAAATCTCAACTTGCCCAAAGTTTGGCTTCCCAGCTTTGTCTGTACTTGGTCTCGGCGAGGATGAGTCGTGTGGTGTAAGAGAAAAGTTGAACTTGTCCAGAATAACTGCAAATTCATTTTTGTTCGTATAAGGAACCTGAAAAGACCAGTCAAATTCTTGACAATGAGCTACCATTACCATAAAGTTTGGAAGCCTTCGCACAACGAACGACGCCTTAAGTTGGGGATACTCTGTTCCCAGCCGCTGCACAATTTTCACTAGCAGCTCTTCAATTAAATTAACATTTTTCGCCCATCTCTGCCCACTCACCTCCAGGGACTTTTCAACTATCAGGAAAGGGTCAGGGTTACAGAGAGGTGAAGAGTGAGTTTTATTTACTGAATAAGATGACCTTGACATGACTACAGTAATAGTAATTTTTTTCTCTAGTTCAATTCACCAATTCACACCTCTACTCCTACTTTCTACACAAAGCCAACGGACAATGCAACACAGTCTACTTCCAAACTTGAAATGAGATCTACAATCCAACAAAAATTGTTTCATCTGTCTTTTCCATTCCCACTTCCAACTTTCTATTCAAAACAGTCTATTTTTTGCCATTCCACTAGTTGCACTGTCATTCCACACTTTTTTTATGATCTCGCTTCAAATTTAAAAAACCATTTTATCATCATAATATTCCGTCCATCTACAGTTACACTGCATGAGGCGCTTCAGCGCTTGCCTTTTTCATTACTCATCCCAGATTGATTTCCGCCAGCCGCCAGCTTCACCATTCACTGTCATCATCGTACCGTAACACTTCTAGTCTATCAGTTTTTTTTGGAAGTAATGAAAGTTAATCTGTAATGTCAGTGCATATTTTTTACCTATCCAAAAAACGTAATGAGAGGAAGGAACAAGCAGCGCACATTTTTTTAGTGCTGTACGTGGTGACTGCTAGTAATGAATATGATCCCATTTATTTCAAGCAGCTTGCGAACATGCACGGTTAATAGAAACTGTCTCGATTTCAATTCGAGTCAACTTCAAAATTCAGCTACGAATTTTTATACTTGTTTGTGGGTGGGATCCTCCTAAAATGTAAGGCTCGTTTTGTACGTGCATCTCATTGTAAAATGTGAAATCTATTTTTGTAGACCATTTTAAATCCTAATGTAAAAGTTCATTTGAGATAGGTGTGTGTGGTTAAAAAAGAGAGATTGGAAAATTTTTAAAGAAGCCTAAACTGGCAAATATAAGAGCAGAGCTTTTTTTATCATTGTAAAACATATCAAATTACTTTCCACTATTTTTCGGTGATGGAATGTGTTGGTGGCTCATATCACATTTCTGATTTGAATACTGAAACAGCTAAAACTAAACTGAGCATGGTGCACATGCATATTTACTAATTTACTTCGAAAATATTAAATTTATTTCCATGAGCTATAAGGCGATTCCGAGAATCAGGGAAACGGCATTGTTGGCCTTTTTCCTTGATAAATAGCAGTATGTAAACGAGGTCCACAAAAAGTGTAGATGACTTACAGTGCAAGCGTAGCGAGCGGAAATGGGAGACATTAAACCTATTTCCCCTTCTTTCATAGCTATTTCTATACATGCATTACTGTGCTCTTTTGGAAAAACTAGAACCGGAAATGATTTACTCTTTATTGATGCGAAACCCTTGTTCCCCTACAAAGTAAGTGTATAGAATGTCGAGTTGCTAAAAAATCATGGAAAAAATCATGTTTTTACCACTTCATTCATGTCACTGATAAACACGGTCTTCAGCCTTTGAAGTAGTGTTGGACATACAATAAACAGCCAAAAAATGAACTTTCAGCTTAAGCATTTATTAACATTTACCTCCTGGATGATCCAGATAGCCGTAAATAAAAGATGGGGATTTAGACAGTCATCATTGTTATGCAATTTTATTGCGTAGTGGTAGAAATAGAAATAGTAGCACTCATGCAGCACAAAAAAAGGGTATGCGAGAGGTAGTACGTAAACAAATAGGAAATAGCGTATTAGACAAACTTCCGCTTTTGTAGCGATAACTAAAATGCAATTACTGGTTGCGCCACCAGCAGGCTGCTCTTGCTTTGTGAGGCTGCCCAAGGTGAGCTGACTAATGAGTAAAGTAATTCGTCCGGTCACTAAAATACATAAGTAAAGTGGCTGATTGCGTATTTTGATTATGAGTGCCTAGTTACACTATTGCTATGCTACATTGTTACCTGTAATTTGTGCAGGAATAATGAAATGCATAGCTCATATGCTCAAGTTTGACACATGCGCTTTTGCAGATATGCTTTTTGAGATATGAATGTGAATAAAATTTTGCACTTGAAATAATCGAGTGAAGAATAAATAGCACACTTTTCTTTTTTTTAGAAGAGCAAAGTAATAGTAAACTATATGGCTAATAAAGTGGGCCCAGATGGGATTGACGGGCATCATGACTTCTCTGACAGTAGCGAGGATAGTGCGATCAACTCCTCCGATGCGTCTTTTGAGAATGAAGTGTTTAAGAAATATGGCCACCATGTTTCAAAGAAATCGTATGGATTTATTCTACACACAGCTACATCGAACATAATTTCGGTTTTGAAAAATTAAAAGTACAAATTATCTTTCAATTTTGATGAATAATGGATGCCTTCGTAGGGAGGATCCAAAAGCCACAGAGTTGCGTAAGAGGAAGGAGGTACTTAATCAAATGGGGAGATTTTGGAGACTTTTCACTGCCGTTCTGTTCAGCCCGATATTCTTGAGACATCGAAATCTCTTTTTCCTCGGGGTGGAGGTTTTTGCCCCAGGCCTAGTAATATTTGTCATTTTTGCTGCCTTCACATCCGGAATTTCTTGGAAGCAGGCACGGCACAGTGAAAGGCAGGCTTGTATGGGATACGCTCAATCCTCATAATTTTAATTTCCCTACATATTAGAAAACAAACACGGTTGAATATGCATTTATCCGAGAACTCGAATTACAGATTCGAGATTATTAAACTACCCCGAGCTTACAATGGACGCGGCTATGAGAAAATTTAAAGACGTGCATGCGGATTCCGGTGGCCGCACGCTAATTCTGTACACTCCGGTAACGGACTTGACGTCACTGATAATGGAAAATACAATGGAGCAGTTAGGACTAGACGAGCACAATCGAATTTTTAAACACGGCCAGGGTGCTAGTGGAGTTGTCGGGATAGAGACGGAAGTGGAAATGTTCGAGCACGCAATGTTCCACCGAGAAGACCGCTATGCGCACGGGAAACCGGCTGCGGTTGTGTTTAAAATTGACTACAATGATAAAAGTGCCATCACAAATATGCCATACGCAATTAACTTTTCAATAAGCCTTTTCGACGATAATATTAAGCAGACGGCGGACACTTGGCCGTTCATCGAGCCTGCGGATACAGAGCAGTGGGGTAAGCTTACTAAAAGAAAAGTTCTTCACACTTGTAGCCTTGGAATATCTGATTTTTTTTTGCATCTTTTGGCCTTTGCAGAGTCTCCTTACGTAACGTCAGGATTTATAGGACTGCAGTATGCAATAGAGCAATCAATTATTCGAACCGTGTTGGACAAGCAGAGACAAGTGGAAGTAAAAGAGTTGCACAACGACCTCAGTTCTGATGGTGCCAAAGAAAGGTCTGAAACTCGCGGCGACTACCATCTAACATCCGAAATAGATGAAGACCTGTTCGAATTTCTTAAGGGGGAATCTGTTGACCTTGCAGATGATGACAGTGACGAAGATGATGGAGATCAGTCGGGTGGAAGGGGAAGAAATGGGGAGGAGCCTGGTCCCAAAATGGTCGAGCATTTCACAAGAGAAGGAGTTGTATGAGAGCCCATACGTTATAAATACCTAATTGTTTGCTAATTGCAAGTTATGCCAAATAAATCGCATTTTAATATTGGCGCAACCCTTCTCTCAACTATTTTAGCCTCAGATGCACCGAAGACTAATAAAAACGTCACATGATGCTACCCCAACGCACTTTGAAAATGTTCACCTACAACATGTTCGGAACGGAGGACTATCGCAAGCTACTCACGTTCGTGTTAACATTCAGCCTGGTTATTTCCTACTCCTTCATGAGTTTTTTCATAGTGCAGCAAATTGCTCGTGAAAATTCATCAGGAATAAAGGACCTCCTCCAAATGCACGGGCTGCCCCATTCAATGCACTGGACTATGCTTCTCCTCCACGCTTTCATTTTCCGGGGTATGACTACTATCATGGTTGTCGTCGCTCTCAAAGTGGATATGGGGAATGGCAGTGTGAGTTCCAAATATATATTTTTTAAATATGGACATTTTCCAACTTTCTAACTAATTTTTGTTCAATCCATTGTCGTAGATTATTAATTTTTGCGAGACGGAAGTGCTCTTTTGCGTCATCTACGTACACCAACTTGCTCTCACCTTTCTGAATTTTTTTATTGCAATTTATGTCCGCACAGGTAAGACACTACTTGGATGTTTCTTGCAGTTGAAAATCACATGGTGTGAATTGTTTTCACAGCAATTTCCTTTTTATAGCTAAATGGGCCGGTCTACTTACAGTAGTCACCGGAATTCTCTCTTTCTACATGCCCGATAAGTTTTTCGAGATGAGTTTGGTCGGGTACTACACAGAATATATGTGAGTTTGAGTTTACAATTTTAATAATGCTGTGCTGCTTTAAGACTAAATGGGCCACATACTAAACACATATTTTCCCGCGTGTGCAGGCTTGCAATAATATTTCCGAACTGGTGCCTTCGTCAGGTGCTGCGGTGCATGATTGATCATGAGGTTGACGGTAAGTTTGTGCTATGCAGCTATGCCGAGCTAAAAATGATCTTGTTTTAAAGTAATTACTTACAGAGTGGCTCATTGACTACCAACAGAGAAGGGCATAAAGTGGTGGAATCTATTTAAGGTTGCTCACTTGGACACTAACACGTTGAGTGTTGGAGGAGGACTGTTGAGAATGCTGTTTATTGGAACGGTCTACTACTGCCTGGCAGCTTACATTGACATGTCATTTGCATCAAGACTGTTTCCTCAGACGTACAAATGGTATCAGTTTGCTGAGGTTTGACTCATTTCAATTTAGTAAAATTTTAATTACATAACAAATAGCTTATTTTTGATGAACGAAAGCTGTAATTTTTTGAAAAATTCAGAAGCGGAAAGAGAGAAAGCAAAGAATGCTTTTGCACGAAAAGCTTGTCCATGACATTGATGAAGGCGTCTTTCTGAGTACGTTTGAAAGGCCGCCTGTCTATGAGGAACCCCGGAAGGACCAGAAGAGCTTCGTACAGATCCGGAACATTTGCAAAAGCTTTGGAAAGCATAAACTAGCGCTGGACTCTATTAACATGGACATCTTCCATGAAGAAGTGACAGTTATACTGGGGAGCAGTGGGAGTGGAAAGTCTACGCTCATGTCAATTTTGGCGGGATTTAGTTCAGCCTTCAGATGGATATGCGATTGTGAAGGGATTTGATGTACAGTTTGATGCCATGAAGGCTCGAGAGTATATGGGAATGTGTCCGCAGAGGTTGGTCTCTTTTAATTTGCTGACTGTGCGAGAGCACATTAAATTGTGCTATAGGTTAAGGGGATACACAAGTGCGGAGTGTGAGCACCAGGTGGCCACTCTCTTGACAAAATTGAGACTTTGGAATGTGCGCTCATTCCTCCCAAATAATTTAACTAATGACGAGCTTAGGCGATTGGGAATGGCGATGGCACTGGCAGACACTCCAAAAGTTCTTTTACTGGATGAGCCAACTCAAGGTAAAAAAAATTATTTTTGCTTAAAAGCTAATTATTTATTAGCAAATTGAAGCTCATTCTTTTGAGAAATTATCTTTCAGGAATGGACTCAATGGGAAGGAAGGAGGTTTGGGATATAATCCAAACTTTGAAGCGTCACCATACAATCGTTCTCACCACAAATTGTGAGCAAATCTTATTTTGAATGTGACTTAATTTACTTTTAACATTAACCAAGATTAATCATTTTTTAAAGATATGGATGAAGCGGAGCATCTTGCGGATCGCCTTGTCTTCCTTTCCCACGGACGCCTGATCTGCTGCGGCACACTTACCTTTCCTTCGAGAGCAATATGAAACCGGCTACTTTCTACATATTTTCCCACTGGCCAATCTTAGACTCGATGCGAAGACAATACTGAACCTGGTTAAGAAAAAGATGGCCAATGATAACATCACCATTCGGGACCATAAACGAATCAGTGAAGTAGACACTCTTGTCCTTGGAATGCCATTCTCCATAAAGAGCAAGTTTCCTGAACTTTGCGATGAACTAGAAGGAAAACTGAAGGCTCTCAATATTTCCCGATTTACCATTCGCAAAGTCAGCCTTAATGACATTTTCATACGGATTTGTTCCTCAGTTGCAAATGAAGGCTCTGCAGTGAATTTGTATGTCAGGAGGGATACCGAAGGGGACATAAAAAGTTCATTATTTGGTAAGAGGAATTATTTTTATTAGAGCTGATGGTGAGAAATATTTTTTGAAAGACAAATTGCAAAAAATTAAAGTATTTATTTATTTTTGCAGCGGAAATTCCCAAAGTAGAACAAACTCAAGCGAAAAAAGAGCATGAGGATGAGTATGACCATTATGGAATGGAAGAGGGGGAAATGCCAGGCCCAAAAGTAACTTCGAAAGAGTTTTTTATATCTCTGCTGAGAAAACGATGGGCAGTAATTAAGAGCGGTGGATACTCAATCGCTTTTCACTTCATCATCCCTACAATCTTCATGTGGATGGTGGTATTCCAGGCAAGGCTGTTTGTGAGCACTACAAGTGAACACCCACAAAGGGAAATGGTAGTGAACGACTTCAACGGTAGAAATCTTCAGCTGTTGTATCGGATGGGAGTGGATGACTTGGCAATCGTAACTTTTCAGCAGATTTTCCAATTTTAAAGTTAAAATGCGCGAACAAGATAATTATGCCAATTTAATTACGTATATAATTAATTAGAATTACAGCAGCCACCTGTCGCGAATTCTATCTCCGTACGGAGTTGAGTTGGATAGGACGGACAGAATAATCACGAAAATGTACGAAGTCCTAAATGGTGACCAGAGTGAGCGGGGCTATGAGAAGGATGATCACATGGTTGCATTTGAGTTCCGGAAATTGGGGTCGAAGAACTTCGATTTGTACGACTTTGTTGGCTACTTCGCCTCCGGGGCGATGCATAGCCCTCCGGTGGTTGTGAATTTGATGTCTAATACTTATCTAAGCGTTGTTTCGGCCGCGGAGTGGCGTAGTAATTTAGTGGGAAGGCGATACTTAACCTCTGTCACTAATGATCCGATGCCGTCTGTTAGGGTAAAGTTAAATTTTTTTTAATTGACTTAAAAAACTAGTTTTGAAGGAGCAAAAACTGACTCCTAAATTTTTTTCATGGGACGCCTACAGAAAGGAATGTTCGAAGATGGTTGTGGCGTCACTTGCATCTTGCTGGCGCTGCTGATGTCCTGCTCCATTGCATTTGTATCTCACTACTGCATTCAGCTTCCAATCATGGAAAGATACACTGGGGTAGAGTGAGACATACAAAAAAAAATTAACGCTAATATTTTTAAACTAGTTAAGCCTTCGTTAAATGTTTCGCTTTTATTAATTTTTTACCTTCTTTCTAAAAGATGAAGCACTTGCAGCTTATGTGCGGTGTGCCCCATGCCATTTACTGGATCGCCGACTTTGTAGTTGACGTAGTCATCATGTTTGGAATGAGCTTTGTCATTATTATAGTATTCCTTGCGGATGTTGCCCACACGTTCTATTCCACTTCATTGATATGTTAGTATTTATTACTTTTAAATTAAACTATTAGTAGAATATGCTATATTTAACTGGAGGAAAACTTATATTAATTATGTGTAGTCACCTTATGGCTCGTTTGCATTCTCTACCTTTGCTGGAGTGGGCTGATGTACGCCTACTTTATGAGCAGTGTTATTCCCCCGCATACCAACGGGTATAATGTGCTGGCCGTCCTGCACATTTGCTTAGGCACAATTCCCTACATCTTCTTCACCTTCGCGAGTCCTGAAGACACTATTGGAATCTTTTGGAAGAATTTCTTTGATAGTATTCTTCCCTCCATATACAATTACTTCGCTTTTCCATAACTTTTTTAACTTAGCTGGACAAATGTAAGCAGTCTTTACTTCCTATGTACGATCTAGCGAACATTTGAATTGTACCTCAGCTTTGCCGTTTGCTTACCTATTTTTTTTCTTTCCAGAAACATTTGCCGAGGCACGAATCCATACCTTCAAGAGGTTTTTTCCTAAATTAACTTCTGTCCTACATATTTCCACTATTCGAAAGTTTGTTTAAAGAGTAGTTACAAGTACAACCGCGGCAAAATATTTTTTTTTTAGATTTGTGATGTCAGGTCCCTTCCTCATGATCACACCACCCACAACGGACACTACATCAGTGAAAGGGAACTGTATAAGGAGATCTCAGATATTGACTCCAGTTTGGCGAAATGTTGCGGTAAATATCGCATCTCTAAAGTAGAAAAGCATTCCAGCAAAATTCTTGGTACAATTTCGCTAATTTTTTTAAATATATTTCATGGGCAAAGATCGAATATGTCTTCCCTCAAATTCATGTTTTACTCCTCCCGCAATTTTTAACTCGTCCAATGAGTCTTGGGAGTCTCCCGGAATTATCACGGATACAATTGCGCTTTTCGTCCAAGGATTAATTTACTGGTGCGAGCGTAATTTAAAAAATGCAGCGCGTTAATTCTGATTTAGTTAATTTTCTCTCTATGAAATAGCACAAGTCGTACTTTTTTGAATATTTCAGCGGACTTCTCATAATGTCTGATAAAAGAATGGTAGCAAGACTGATGCAGAGAGTTGTCCTGAGAATTTTGCAAGTGCGGGAAAAGCACGACACGATTCCAAAACGATTTCGGGAAGTTAGGCACGAAAGTCTCATGGTTCGCTCTATCCTAGATGAAGGTAAAAATTACTTTAAATGCAGTTTATCTCTGGAAATCTAAAAAGTAATATTTTACAAAATCAATCTTTCCAGAAACATTTCCAGCAGACACGGCCTTGGTCTGTGTGGACCTAACGAAATCGTCCACAGCCAAGATGATAATTAAAGACTTTTGCATGGAGGTGAAGAAAGGTCAGTGTGTTGCCATTTTGGGTCGTGGAAACGCTGGGAAGTCAACCATCATTAAGATGATTGTGGGGGAGACACTTCCTACTCAAGGAAACTGCTACATCAACGGAAATAGTTTGATCCACCACAGGAAAGAGTACCTATCCAATATTGGATACTGTCCGCAGCAAAACTGTCTTTATCCGCAACTGACTGGAGCCCAAATGCTGGAGCTGATGGGAAGACTGCGGGGAATTTCACAAAATGTTCTGAACACCCATGTCGTGAAATGGCTTAGAATTGTGGGACTTTCCGAAGTCGCCCATGAGAAGTGTGGTGAGTATGGAGATGGAATGAAGCAAAAGCTCCGTGCTGCGATGGCGTTTATTGGAGGGCCAAATATAATTTTGCTTGATGGTAAGCACATTTGTTTTGGGGTAATGCGAGAGAACAAAATTATATCACTAATTTTTATTCTTTTTTCAGAGCCAACTGCCAAAGTGGATCCGAGTTCCAGGGAGAGAGTTTGGTCACTCTTGGAGCACCTGAACCAGCTAGGACACACCATCATCTTTACAACATTTAGTACTGAAGAGGCGTTTAGTTTGGCGTCAAAGGTGATAGTGATTGCGGAAGGGTGCGTGCAGTCAATTGGAGATCCGGAGAAGATAAAAAGGCAATATGGGAGGGGCTACACGCTTCTTTTCAAGTTGAGACATGATGTCCTCTCAACTGTGGAAATCATGTCGGTGACTGAAGGCAGAGTCTCTGCTTTTAAGGACACTGTCCATGAAACATACAAGCATATTGACCTGTTGGATGAGCAGGACGAAATGGTAATGTTTTTTCTGAGGGATGCCAGGCTCTCCTGGGGAGAGGTACTGCGAAGGGCGCTCTACCTGGCAACGGTTCACTCTGATATCATAGAATAGTGAGCTTATGGAAGTCTCATATTTTAATGAAAATTCGTTGTAAACAGTCTACATGCAGTGTAAGAATTGAATGCATTTTTATTAGCTACGAAGTTTCTGAGGGTGAAATCGACGACATTTTCGTTTTCCTCACGAATAAGTTCCACGAGCTGGGCACACCCCGGAAATCTGAACCACTCGAGATCGGAACTGTTTCCAAGAAGGATGCCGAGCTGAAAGACTTGCGGAATGCGGAGAAGCACCTGAAAAATTCTGGATTTTAGAATGTGAAAAGGATGTCATTATATACGCTCAGAAGTTTTTTATGTACCGATATAGTAAAGTATTGCAGAATATCACTTTTTTGAGTTTTATTGTTATGAAATAGAGACTGTTCTAATTACATTATCTTATAAAAGCGTGCTAGCGCACGAATAAATAAAATAAGTAGCTGGTGTGACAAATAATTATGCAATTGTTGGGATTAACTCATTTGATTAGGTAAATGCACTTATGAGAAATATGGCAAAAGTCCTAGAAATGAGTAAATGGGTGACATTGCAAAATTTCAAAAGGTCGATTTTGCATTTTCATTTTGTAAACAATATAACTCTATCTAATTAGTTCTTCCGGTACGTCATTTTAAGATTTAAAAGGCATTCAACCATTCTTATACTAATTAATTACTGTTGAGATTTTTACAATGCGAGTGCACTCAACCCGTTCCGTACTTAATTCACCTTTGAATTCACTTCTGCACTTTAAACTTGCATCATCCTACTCCCACTTCGCAAAAGCTGAAAAACTATCGGTTTTACAAGTAGAATTTTATACCTATTGAAATTTCATGCGACCAAAAGCAGAGCTTCTCACAGTAGGCGTGAAGACATTAGCTTGAGACTATAGTGACTAGTGACATTTACGCTGTCTTGCAATGCACATTCGTGCTAAAAAGACAAGCACGAGATTGGCAAGCTAAAGCATAAAAAAAAGTATTCTCCCATCATAAGAAATGCAAGCACACTGCTCTAGCAATTACAGCCAGAAAACCAACACAAATCACACGCAAGTGGTTCATTAGTTCATTACCAAGAATGGGAAAGAAGTGAGTTAATCTATGTAGCTAATCGCGTAATTACCAATCCATAAAGGCATGCAACAACACCACACCATTCGCATTTTGATGGCAATAGCCCATCTAAGAATGCAAAAGTAAGAGCAAATCTAATGAAAATCTACAAAATTCGCACATAATGGCAAATAAATGGTGGTCATACAAAGTAAGTCTCGTTGCATGTGGCATGCCTTCTTGAATTGATTCCGAAGTGTTTTGCGATTCCTCAAGCTCCAAGCAGCACAATAATCTCGTCATTAGCACCAGACCATAAACTACGTGACAATAAAAAATATCCATCTCCATTCAAATTTCAAACTGAATTTGCAATTTGCAATTTGTAGCTTTTAGTAGAAATTCAATATCCACGCGGTTATCGGCCTAAGAAGATACCTATAAACGCGAATTTTTTTTGAATAGCAATTCACCACGATAGTAGATAACGACAGTTATTATTGCGTGATCTGACATGACATGGCAGTGCCTATCTCATTTATCTTGAAATCAAAAAGGGGACTTTTTTGTGCGCTATATGCTCCATCCCTCCAATTTACAATTTACAATTCCTTTTCATTTCTAAATACAATGTAGCGCCACTAAACTAATGGCGCAAAATGAACCTTTCATTACACTCTAAATCTATGAAAAAAAATTATTTTTTAATGATGTCCTACACAATAGTATTTTTCGTGCGACATCGCCACTCTGAATGGGAAATGAAGGAAAATTGGCTCTGTTATTTACTAGTCCGCTACCAGCTCGAGCTACTCCTTTTCTATTCAAACACTTTTATACCATTTATTTACCATTGCCCTGAAGGAATTGAGGTGACGGCTCCTGTCGAACACCTTTTCAGTCAGTCCAATCACCGAGGGTCCGCACAGGGGAAAAAAACCTCACCTCAGAGGAGCATGTCTGCCGAGGGAGATTAAGATTTTAAAGCGTAAAGCCATACATTGAACTCTTGCATGTTGATAAGAAATATAATATTTTTTTCTTACTCTCGTTCCTCCTCACATTTTATTCTGTCACACACAAAAAAAATTACATTTTCAGCTGAATGCTCAATTTTCGACCTATTCTGCTCACGAGTAAACATTAAATACATTTTCTGTGCAGTGGTCCATTCTCCCATACACCACCACGACAATACACATCATTGTAGCTCGTAATAGTAAATGTTTATGCTGCAATAAGCAATAAAAGGTAAAATAGGTAAAAGGAAGATTCACAACATCACAAAACTGTAGCAGTTTTGGTGTGCGCACTCTCAGCAGATACAGATATGCAAGAAGGTGCTCACAGGTGTACTAGAGCATTTTGAGCATTTCTTCACGTTGAATGGAAAAGAGTTGTAAAAAGTTGAGCTAAATAGGATACTGTGTCACGTTACAGTGAGTCGAGTCTCCCAAGTGAAAAAAAATTAGAATATTGATCAAGTCAAGTCTCATAATAAAATGTGTAATCTGTAACTTCTGTAAGCTGATATATATTTTTATCCTCGACAGGAAAAAAACAGTGTTGCGATTTTTGAGTTGAGAAAATCCTCCAAAAATAATAAACTCTTCTTTAAAATGTATTAAAGGATAAAATTAGGAAGAGACGCAGGCGGAGTGCGCTGTGTAAAAACCAGAAACCACTTCATCTATAAAATTTTTAGAGGTAGGTTGGATGTTGGAAGATTTGAAGGCAAAAAAAAATTGTTGAAGGTGTTTTTTTCTCTAGGTATTCTTAGGTCCTCCCTCAAGTTTGTACAAAAGTTGATCTCGAGACTAAAGATAGTGATATTTTTGTTGTTTGAGGCGAGAGTCAAGAAAGGAAGGATGTGCGCTATTAGTGGAGGATGTGTAAATACTCTCGTTCAGGATGGAGCAAAAAGTGTGTGTCAGTTTGCTTCTTTTGTGCTACCAATTCTCATTCTCTAAATAAATCTTTTTAGTTTTGTGGAGGAGACTCCCTTCAAAGTACAAATCTCTTATTTTCACTATTCACCTTCCTTCACCCAGCAGAGCGGATAAACAGAGTGCTTTTCTGTAATTACATATTTCAAGCTAAATTACAAATTTTTTTTATAGGGAGACGTACATGCACGATTAGGAATTTGACTTGAGAAACTTTTTTTTGAAAAGTGCACGTGAAATCCTAAAGTCATCAGTCGTCGGTCATTTCCTCCTCGCTACAGTAACTAATTGAGGGGACTGCAGGGCACAAAACAAAGTGGAGTCGTCGCTGCAGAAGTATGCGAATGCGACCTACAGTTCACGTGAAGTGCTCCTATTCTGTACTGCAAAAAAAGGGTTATCTGAAAAGTTTACTCAAGTAAAAAAGTGAGCAGAGCAACTCACCACCAGTATCACTCACGGGGCAATGTTATACCAGCAAATTGCCAATTGCCCACTTTTTACTCGTGATGTTCGCACAATACAAGTGATTTGCGAAGTGATGTGGATGTGATATTGCTTTTTATTCTCTTCAGTTGTCAGCTGAAAAGCTCTTCGCATATAAATATCTTGGCGGTTGTGATTAGACCAGCGCTTAATCACAGACGCTTTGTTTGGAGAGTGAGCAAAAATATAAAAATAATATGTAATTTGTGCAGCAGCCCAGCAGTTTTTATGAATAGTTTTTAAAAAGCAAAGCCTCTTTCAGAATATTTTTTTTGGTGGAGAGCCAAAAAAGGATCCAAAAAATATTACATAACGATGGCAGGCAATAATGGGTGCTGTATTCTGTTTTTTGTGTAATTTTACAGCTGAGGCTTAATGATAATATTTTTGTGATTTTTGCGACTCATCTCTTGAAAATAGAGAGAAGGTTGAGATTTAGGCAAATAGCAGGTGTGTGTTTGCTGCTTAAGCCGCGAATGGAGTTTATGACGTCCTTCGAGCTATAATAGGGTGGCTGCGTAGCAAAGTGTGATTATTATACTTTTTGTCAATGCCGTTTTTTTTATCGATTTGCATGCAAAAACGGAATGAATTGAGACTGCAATTTAGGCCCAGACATTATCTATCAACAGTGCTATCAGTACCCAATCGATTTTCTTTCCTGGATATAGTAGACTGGATGCTAAACACGGGGCGGCTGGATGACTGGACCCGTTTCCAGTCTGAATCTTGCAAGAAAAAGAAGAAATGAAATTGGGAGATTATCGCAGTGACGCTCGTATCCCGCCTCCAGTCACCAGTTACAATTTCTAGTTTTTCTGCTCCTGCCTGCCATTTTTTTCCAGCAAAATAATACAGTTTTTGCTCTCCTAAATCAAAACTATGTAAATCAGCTCACTCTCGCTCCAATTTCAATTTAATGAGAACTTGTTTTACACACTCTGGTTTTTCATGCGTCATCAGTCTTCGTCAGATACAGTTTGACCACATTTTTTCAACTTGTAGACTGGCCTTCGTGCACTGCACACGAGCGTGTGCAAATTTTTATATTTTCGGAAGAGAAGATCAGCGGTTTGCTAAAAAATTATTATATCGGTCTGGGTGCTATTAATTTTTCATTCCAAGCAGAAAAGCAGTTTTCAGTTGGAGGTTGAGTGACTCAGGCTAGTGCTTCTACAGATAAAATTTTTTTCGCGTGAAACGAACTAAATCTCAAATCTGAGTACTAAGTACAGGTGAATTATATCATGCGCTTCGTATACGAGGAACTTGTTGTTATCCCTTCCAGGAATAGAAATTTGCACGGCGAAGTGGAACGGTGAGAGTAAAACAATGCCCAAGTTATGTTCTCTGAGTTAGTG